>JAGDQP010002511.1:45792-103795 GCA_022664845.1 Lepisma saccharinum
TAATTAAATTAAAAATACTTTTATTTCTGTATGCAAAACGCAGAGTGAATTTACAAGCTCATCACTTTACTTTAGACACATTCACTAATCGGGTTTGTACTAAACTCGAAAGATGCGGATGTTTACTCTGTTGAATTCGAGTGTTAGTAAGATTTCGGTACCCTGCAAAGTTGATAATGGTTAGTCTTGTGTGTAGCATAAGACAGTTTCTCCTAGTCATTGTGTCAATTTTGGTATGAAGTGTTTTAGAATTAATCTGATAATTTTAAAAATAAAAGTAAAGCGAATCCTTAGCAATGATAGAATTCTTGTTCTTAATTACTTTTTTCAAGTATATAGCAAAACTAAATATTAATCTTGCAAGTTTGTTCGAAATTTTAGACATTTTTAGGTATAAGAAACAAAGGATATTGGTGTTAAAGTAAGTGTAGACTTGATAATAAGCGTCGCTACATTCATAGCCATGCCCCTATTTGTAGAATTCAGATTTTTATTAGCTAAAACTTCAGTAATATGCATCCATTTATACACTGAAAGTTATCACAAAACATGCTCATAAAAATTGAAAGTATTAAGGTAAAGCGATAAAGATGGACATCATGACTTGAACATAAAATACTTAATAAATAACTTTGAAATAAAAAGGGAATATAGTTATTTCTTTTTCTTTCACGTTAAAGCAGGGCTACGAAATTTCACCATTATCTTCCGTCAGGACCTAGTGCTCACGTCCCCCGACCCTTGCCTTTATAAAGATATTTAAAAATAACGAGCAACATCAATATTTTGGACAGTGGCCTCGAAAATGCTTAAGAATATCTTTCGGATGAACTAATCCACAAGTTCAGTCTGTTATGACGTCAATTGCAAAGCATGTGGATTGAGAGAGAGAGAAATTTGAGCATGTGGGTAATGATGTCATACTATATTGCTTTCATATTTCTCGCGCAGAAATAAAGCAGGTTTCAAAATCAGAAGTAGTTCATTTAGTGGGTGTTAATGAGTATTATCGAAATCACTTTTGAAAATTTCAGTTTATCTATTTTTCCTGTATTTTTAAAAATATAAAAATGAAGGTGTGACTCGCTAGGCCTTAAGGAAGAGGCGGGAACAGGCAGATAAAAATCCTTTGAATTAGCTGCATAGGCATATGATTTCATGAACAGTATCGGGTGAAATGTTAAAAACAGCCAAAATATGCTTTTAAACCATTCTTTGAATAAAATATGACCTAATGTTGAAATTTGGCAGAACATGCATTTATATGACCAATGAAAACAGCGTCATCTTATTCACTAATACTTGTTTAAATTCAGACATGCGTTTCTTTAAAAAAAAAACTCTAGAAACTTGTTTAAACTTAGTCATGAAGAAACAGGCCGCAAGAAAAATTGTCATAGAAATCAGATCTGTACATACAAGTATTTAGAATTGTTCGATTATGAACTCGTCCGTACTGTAAGTGGTTCTAGGTAGTGTTCGATTTTTAGCAAGGGACGGTTAGGATTTTTCCCTCGGCAAATCTATTCCCTGGCTATGTTTTCCGAAATATTCCCGAAGCCTGGGATATGAACGGTTATAAAGTATGCTATTCTACGTTCCGAGAAATCTTTCTCCTCTCTGAAAATTGTACAAATCGGACATTTGTTCTACGTTAATGTTATATCTCGAATAAGTTAGTAATGTGGTAGATATGAAATTTTCGTCCTAATCGAGCACGTACCTTTTAAGACTGGTTCTGATTCTGCTATTAACGTATGATTTGAATCACGGTTTGGTTGACTCAAGGCAGAGTGCGGGTCCACAGATCAGAATACGATGTCTCTGAAATAATTCTTCACCACCATTCTTGCGTCTGAAGTCAAAAGTTTTCCAAGTTTTATCTGTAGTTAGTTCGTTACATCTATTACATCCAGGGTGAGAAGTTAGAAAAAGAAAATATTTGAGTGTCGCATTTGTTTTCTCGATCAGCGTTGGTGTGTGTTTGAATTTCAATTTTCTTTTTTTTGGCTCAGTACAGGATAGAGTAGGGCGAGTGTAAGGTTGCACGAATTGAGGGTCATGGCAACATCGAATAGTTTAGATTCATTGTTAAATGAATAATGGGTTTGTATTTTAAAATTTCGAAAAAGCTGATTGTTGTTTTGAATTTTAATTCAGTTGATTTTTTGAAGTCTGAACGGATTATAATATTGATTGTTTGTAATGTGATGAATTACGTGTTTTAGATTGGTGAATATTGAAGTTTGTCTTGACGTAGTGTCATATCTATATGGTGAATGTGTGCTTGAGGTTTTCTACATGTGAGAGTTGATTATGTGAAATAAATATTGGTTTTTTGGATGATCATCATCTCTGAAAAGGATCTGCGGCTCTTAATGTTGGAATAGTTTATGTATAGAGATATAGTATAACTTGATAGTAGTCATCGGCGGATAACCCTGCATTTTTAGTGGCGCAGTCGGTAGGATTCAGGGAGGTGGCATCTGGAATATCAAGTTTTGAACAATTTGATGTAGATCAAGGAGACATTAATCTGTATTTAGACAGGTTTGAATCTTCTTGTAAGGCGTATAGTATCAGTGATTAGAAACAAGTGATTCAGTGATCGCTGCATATTGATAGCGCTGATTGGTTCACAGGTTTACGAAGCTTTATATCTAGCATGTTCTCCTGTCTCAGTGAAGTCCAAGAATTACCTTCAGTTGATAGATTTACTGGTACAAATATATGGTAAACAAGTAAATGAAATTGTGGCACGATTTGACTTTCATCACTTTTACCAAAATCCTTTTCAGTCCGTGAAAGAATATGTGCGTGACTTGAAACGTAGAATCACTGATTGCCAAAATGGATCTTTCGCGGATATGATGATTCGTGATCAGTTGGTTTTCGGTGTAATGAACAAAAATATTAGGCGAAGGTTGTTCTCGGAACTTGCGTTGACATTGGATAAGGCATTAGAAATAGCAGTGAGCATCGAGCAAGCAGAAAGAGACGCTTTATCTTTGATTTCTAAACTGAATCAGTCGGAACGAATTCAACAAGTTCGTCAGAAATATCAACGTTTTAGATCTTCTCAACAAGTTCGTGCTACTGCGGAAGAGTCACGTCAACGATGCTGGCGATGCTTAGGTACGCATGAATTGAGGAAATGTCCAGCTTTTAATGCAAGGTATCTGCAGTGCGGACAAATTTGACATTATCGTAGAGCCAGGGTTTTTCAGTCCGCTGGTAAAGTAAATAAATCAGATACAAGAAATATCGGAAGTGAATCACAAAGAAACTAATCACATTTCTGTAGGAATAATTTAACGGTAGATGATTTTTTGTTAACCGACACATTAGACATGAAGGTTGAAGGTGATTCAATGGATACGATGCCAACAATGTCTTTGTCCTGTGAGGATGTTTTGTGCGCGGGAATGATAGATGCAGGATCAAGGAATAACATCATGTCACAAAGGTTTCGTACGTAGACATAAATTTACAATGAGTGAGCCAGGAAGGATAAATGCATTACAACTGCTTAATGGTACTTTGGTAAATGTATTAGGAATGGTACATATTATGACATGTTTTCAACAGGTTAAATATGAAATGAAGTTTGTAGTAATTCTGGGTGATACGGAATATGTAATTATAGGTAGAGAAGGGCTCAATATTGTCGCCAGGTTGGCATAAGCAGTTCTGTAGACAAGAAGAGTCAGTATTACAATCAGTACAAGTGTCGGTTGATGAACCTTATGAGTTATTCGGACAGAGTAGTCACTTGGAAGTGTCAAGTATGTTGAACCCGACGTATACAAGTCTTAAAACACAAATATGAAATTCTTTGGCATAAATTACGTTCCTTGAATACAGTTGATGGGAAGAATCATGTTTCTAAAGAGACTGAGAGGGTCGTGGTTAGTGCTGACGAGGCGTCAGTTGTAAGCATGTCCGAAAAGTCGGTGAAAGAAGATGAAGTTATGGTGAACGATAAGACTGAAGATAATACAGCTATTTATAAGACTGAAGTTGTGGTGAATTCAAATGAATATGAAAAGAAAAAAGTCTGAAGTCAATAATAATGAAGTGAAGAAACTGGAAGTGAAGTCTGAAGAAGTCAATAATAATGAAGTGGAGAAACTGGAAGTGAAGTCTGAAGAAGTCAATACTAATGAAGTGGAGAAACCTATTGAAAGAGAGAAGTAAGTAGAGAAATCTGTGGAAAGCGAAAAGCAACTAAATAAAATAATTGAAGAGGGGAAGAATGAGATACTGGAGTCGGATCGGGGTAATAAGAAGAGTAATTTGATTAAGTCAGTTTCTGACATAGGGAACAAAGCAAGCAGAAGGAAGAGGAAAAATAAGTCAGGTAACTCGATAGCTGAACAAGGTGAATTAGACGATTTGTTAAGTTCTATGGAACAAGTACAAAACCAGGGACAACTGAGTTGGGTGACAGTTGAAGTGTCGAACAGAAAGTTTGGCGGATTGGCTGAAACCAAGGAGTTTTAAATATTGTGATTAAAATTGAGTAAGCGGGGGAAAAGTGCAAGGTTGCACGAATTGAGGGTCATGGCAACATCGAATAGTTTAGATCTATTGTTAAATGAATAATGGTTTTATATTTTAAAAGATTTTGAAAAAGCTGATTGTTGTTTTGAATTTTAAATCAGTTGATTGTTTGAAGTCTGAACGTTTTATAATATTGATTGTTTGTATTGTGATGAATTACGCGTTTTAGATTGGTGAATATCGAAGTTTGTCTTGACGTAGTGTCATATCTATATGGTGAATGTGTGCTTGAGGTCATCTACATGTGAGAGTTGATTATGTGAAATAAATATTGGTTTTTGGATGATCATCATCTCTGAAAAGGATCTACGGCTCTTATTGTTGGAATAGTTTATGTATAGAGATATAGTATAACTTGATAGTAGTCTTCGGCGGATAACCCTGCAGCAAGAGATACGGGAAGGAAGTCGCCCAGTGCCTAGTTTGAAGATACTATCCCAATATTAGCACAATGTGAGTGAGGAGAATCCTGCCCTGTTGCGGGCCGCTGAGCTCGATGCCAGGGCCTTCTGTTTGCAAAGTTCTGTACCAACGGAACTACGGACACTCGGTCCGTTTGTGTATAGAACCTCCAGCATGATCCAGACAAGTTCATTGGAATCCCAATCCGATGAGCTTGGGGTCAAGTTCATTGTAGTGTTCTTCCGATCACTCTGTAGTGATGAGTCCGATGGTACGGTGCGTTATCCTGTTGAAACATGAGACTGATCTGTGAAAATTTGTAGTTATGGGTGCAGATAGCTACCCATAGTGTTTGTGGTAATCACAATTCAAGGCCATGTCTTCTATGATGATCAGGAGAATGTTCCTCAGACCATGATACCTTCCAAACAGATCCGAATGGTGCAGTGCTAAGGTTGCTACCAGATTCTGACCCGGCTATCCACATGGCTCAGAAGGAAACAGGAATTGTCACTCCGGACGACCTTTTAATTTGTTCATGATGTATTGCACGTCTTCCCTTGAACCACGGCGTGGTTTACGATGACGCGGGATCTTCAGGATACCCTTTTACGTTTACGGGTGTGGAACCCCAATCGACATAAGGTACATCAATTGTCGAAATGGATCGTATTGGACGTTGTTGAGCCTCTCTCTCCTCGGTTTCACGTGATACTTCATTGCAAGGATACCAGCCTCGGCACCTGACACTCGCTTAGATGAATCCATTCTTCCGCTGCTTGTTCATTAGGCTGGGCCGATTTTTAACAATTTTGAAATTTCAATTTGGAATAGTCGGGAAAAGTTTACTTTCGGTGAAACAAGAAAAATATTCATTTTTTTTCATAAAATTTCATCTTCCACCCTCTACCGGGGGTGGTAAATTTCGAAAAATTAAATTTTGGAATTTTCATTTGGAATAGGGTAGAAAAGTTTTCTTTTAGTGAGACAAAGAAAATGTTTATTTTCAAGTTTGTCATAAAATTACATCTTCCACCCTCTACCGGGGGTTGAAATTTTTGAAAAATTTAAATTATGGAATAGGGTGGAAATGTTTTCTTTTAGTGACAAGAAAATATTTATTTTCAATTTTTTCATAGAATTTCATCTTCCACCCTCTAGGGGGGGGGGGGGGTTGACAATTTCAAAATTTTTGAAAATTGTTTTTTTTTTTTATTTTTGAATTGAATTGAGTGGAAAAGTTTTCTTTTAGTGAGACAAAGAATTTTTTTTTTTCATAAAAATTCATCTTTTAACACATTAAAGGATTTCGCAAACACTGATAATTTTAATTTTTTGAAGTAAGGAGATGCAATAAGGAAACTAAATATACGATGAATTTAATTAATAACTATTTGTTTATAACGCAATATTTACAATTTTACATTAATGTTTAATAACTAACCAGAATGCATTGGTGCTCAGAGAGTAGTATGCACCAATTCTTTTACCAACTTATTGGCTGAAGTCTTTTTTTGTTTCAAACTGTGCCATTGATGTTCGTGAGTCTGCTCTTGCTTTAATGAAGCCATCCCTTTTATTCAAGCCAAACACAGATATAGAAGCTTTCGTCACTAATTTGACACACCTCTACTGCTTGTGTGTGACAAGGATATGATTCAAATTCAAGAATTTTCTCTGGACAGTTAATTATGACACCTTTGATATCTTCAACGTTCAAGTGCTACAGTATTGGAGGAGAAGTAATGTCGTTTTCTTGCCAGTTGATCAAATCGATGTAGTCATCAGCGTCAAAGCTCAAGTTTTGGTACTTTGAATAACCGAATATGTTTGTGATCTTTAGTTTTAGCATTCAAAATCCGTCTAAGAGCAAGTTCTCTAACAAAAGGACGATTATCACTTAACATGCACAGCAAAATGTTCTCTGGGTGTGCAAAAAAGTGAATTGCGTTGGATCACAGGATCTACGATACTTTTTAACTCTTCATTTAAGTACCGACTCAGCTTGATGGTTTGAAGAACATGCTCTGCTCCATTTTTAACTAACGGCTTGAATTTTATTTGGAACCACATTGGGGCATAAACTTTTAAAATAAATGTTGCCAGCTCCTTTAAATTTGCATCGGGATTATCTGTGGCGACATAAAGACGTAAAATCCTGTTTGCCAAAGTGAGCCATCTACAGTGGTTTAATTTTCCTGGTGATCGGTATACCAAGTTACTGGGGAAAACTCCTAAGGAAACTGCATTACATATTTCATACAAGTACTTCTGTTCTGTACTCAAATCACTACAGTTGACAGAAGGTAGCACACATTCTATTTGTTGATATTTTATGATCGGCGAATTGTCACACTCTTGTATTTGCTTTCCCAATGGCAGAGGCGGCGTTTGGGGGTGGCAACCGCCCGAGGCCCCGCGTTCCGAGTTGATATTTTTCTTACTCAAGGATATAAGTTGATTTGTAAAAAAAAAGTTTACAAATAAACTAGTTTGTATAGTTTCCATACGAAATGTAATGTGAAATGGAAATGAATAAAGAAGCACTTGTAATTAGCAATGCAGTTTTTAAAATATATTGTACTTTCTTTAAATAAATTATGCCGGGGTGGTTTTTTTTCAATAAGAAACCGTTGTTCATTAAAAAAGATAATATTTAGTAATAAATTTAGGGTTAGGAATGAAAGGAAGAAGTGAGATGAAGCATTTAGGGGGAAGTTGCTTACTGCTTTATCGGCTTTAGATGTAACATTTCGGCGCTCAGCGATTTTTACTAGTACTTTGGCCCCGCGCTCTGCCCAATGGACCAGCAAAAGCTGTCGGACGTGTTGTTTGTCCATCAATATGTTGGAAGACATGTCGAAGTAACAGTTCATTAGCATGAAGTTGACATGAAATGCTGCAATGGACGTCCTAATTTTGTCTCAAGTTGCGCTACCACACCATTTTTGAATCCTGTGTTAACCACAGTTCCATCACAACCAACAGCGACAATATTTTTTAGATCGCAATAGTTTTCTTGCAAAAATGTAAAAATGCTTTCGCATATTCCCTTTGCTGATCCAATAGAAGGTACAGTGTGACCCAGAAAGTGAGAGCCTGGTTCTTGCACTAACGTATATGTTCCTCTACTACTGTCCGTTTATGAAATGTTTCCTCTACCTTTTCTAGAACAAGAGTCTTGTCTTTTCTCCCATCAAAGTATATTGTTTTAGGAAATACGAGTTGTTCAGAATAGGAGTTTCTGGACTTTTCTCTGCCCGTCTTAAATTTTTATCTATTACATGTGGTTGTCCTCGGAAACAATACCAAAATCTTGTAACACAGCTGTAGCCACCGCAGCTGCAGATCTATCTGATAAACCATACCTATCGCACACCTTTGCAACAGTAGGAAGCTTCACAGTATTACTGTTGGATAATCTAGATTTTTCATCGATTACCGCAGGTACAGACAGAGGTTATGTTATCTAATGTAATCTAATGATTGAGACACTGATTCCGTATGGTTTTCAACATTTAAATGTTTTCTTTGCATTTTTTTTTTCTATTCTGATAGTTTTATTTATTAACTTTGTTTCTTTCATATCAACACATCCTATCACCATGTTCCTATGACCCCTCTGATCTACAAGAAAATCACGCTCCTTTATTGGCACTTTCTTTTCTTTACTACAAGAACATTGTTCAAAATTCTCGCATTTACAGGCGCAAATGTCAGTTTTTTTATTTTAACTTTAAATTCTCGATTTTTAGAATTGTAAGAATTGCCTTTTTTTTTTTTTTACAAGCTGGATACCTCACAAGCTTTAAATATTTTTCATAATGTGATTTAATCAACTGTAGAACACGTTTTCGTGACACTGTAGGAATAGATGATTTCTTCCACACATCCAAAATTTTATCGGCAAGTACATTTGATATATCCAAAAACTTCGGTTCTTGTCCAGAATCAGAAGATTTCAAATTAAATCTAATCCACAGATAACACTTTAGAACGTCTTGTTTACTGGGAAGAACATTTTCTTTTAAATCAGCAGGAGTCGCTACTAAAGGACACTGTAACTCATTTCGTGTATAGAATGTCTTCTTGAAATTCATGTTTTTTCACACCTAGTATATCACTAAGAGTACAAGCAAGCATTCACTTTTCAGTGTCAAAACTTTACCCATGCTACTGCAGCGAATGTCAGCACCATATACAATACAATACAAAATGCTGACAAATGTATTTACAAAGAAGTAAAAATTAGTTACGCATAATATTTTCATTGTATCATTTAAATCATAACATGTTTACAACTTTCTGAAGTGTATTTTACAGGCACTTTTCCATTTGTATAAGTGCTGCCATCTATCCGACACTTTCGTACGACACTAACATCATTTAATTATTAATGCAAGCCAATTACGATACGCGTTTTTTAAACGGTCTATCAAAGTTCCATAATTTAAATTTTTCGAAATTTTCAACCCCCGGTAGAGGGTGGAAGATGAAATTTTATGAAAAACTTGAAAATAAATATTTTCTTTGTCTCACTAAAAGAAAACTTTTCCACACTATTCCAAATTAAAATTCCAAAATTTAATTTTTCAACCCCCGGTGGAAGATGAAATTTTATGAAAAAATTTAAAATAACTATTTTTCTTGTTTCCCCGAAAGGAAACTTTTCCCGACTATTCCAAATTGAAATTCCAAAATTGTTAAAAATCAGCCCAGCCTATTGTTCATGGGTCGTCCAATATTGGCACACCTTACATACCGTCGTTGGAAAACAGCAAAGTGCAGCTGTTCTGAGATACTGATGCCAGCTAACCTAACTACCATTACTTGCCTGCGGTCAAATTGGCTCTGATGTGGACTCCACGTGGTACACACTCGTTGTCAATAATTAATCGCCAAGTCTTTCTTGTCCCAAAGTGATTTAATTAACTTACTAATGTTGGTAATCTACTAGCATTATCATACATTAACACAGTATAAGCAACAGAATTCACTTCAACTTATTACGATTTCAAGCTGACAACTGAATTTAGTTATAAAATTATCAACAGCTGTTTATTTTGTGTTTTACCTTTTCTTTAGCAGTCCATGAAAATAAAACAATTGAGTGATAGAGTGTGGGTAATGTGGCATCAAGTTTTGTCTCTTCGCCCCTTTCCGCACTGTCTTTATACACTAACCCAGTGATTCTCAACCGGGGTACCGCGGAACCCTAGAGTTCCTCGACGCAGTGTTATGGGGTTCCGCGAAAATCAGTAAATACGATATTTTGCTGTTTAGTCCACCTTGTGACGGCCCTCGTGCTTGGCGAGTGCCACATGTTAAAACTAATTTGTTGCTTATGTCACTCCCGAAACTTTTTATATAAATTCCTCGTTTGGCATTGAAATTTATTGTAATTCAGACTGAATATATATCATTGATCAAAATTATTGTTGAATACTTTGCTCTATTAAAGACTTTCGGATATGACCAAACGAAAAGAAAATTGGCATTCAAGAATTTGAACAAAATTATTACTTTAAACAACATGATTTCGGAATTATATGTATGTGTATGGAAGTCAGTTTTTACTTGGCACAAGGACATTAAATTACTATTTCGCGCGTGAACTACTTATAAATAAAGAAACTAAATTTAAGAAATATTGAAATACTAAATAATTCTATAATTAATTTGCAAACTTTTAATGTAATTCGTAATTTTTAAAATTATTTCTAAAGTCAAAGTATTTGTAATAAAACTATCTTGGTTCGGCGGAAGCCTTACTACCGCCATCTTAACAGGGCTTAAAAGAGCCTTCATCTCACTATATTATTATTCTCTCTTTGGTTTCTACCCGAGTAATAAATAATAGGTGCTAAAGAGAACCTATTGTTTTATTTCAGATATTCCTTTTGCCTTCAAATCTATATTAGATATAGATAGCATTAGTTTTATGGGTCAGCATAGAATTGTCGCTTTCGGTCCGCTGCATACCCAACTTGCAGGTTAGTTAGGATAGGGTCCCCATTTGCTTTGCTTTACAGGGGGACCTATTTTCTTTCAAATCCCACGCAAAGCCGGAGCAGTTATGTATAGACTAATAATAATAATAATAAATACCTCGGGCTGTTCATATCAACATACTATACAATACTACTTTATATTTTGCTCTAGACTAGATTAAAATATTAAGTGCAAGCAGCCGGCGTTCCCTCAGAGTTTTGTTAAATGTTTCCAGGGTTCCGCAAGAGGAAAAGGGTTAGGAGATACTGCACTAACCAGTAGTTTACTGTTTCTGTTGTCTCCAAAAACAATTTTTACATTCCATAAATTTTCCCAAGTCCATTGTAACAATATTGACATTCTTTCGAGAAGTTTATTTTCAGGGATATTTGTACCCATCGCAAATTCATAATCTGTGCAGGCAACGTAGGATCATAATTAAAAAACAAACAAAAAAAAAAAAAGAAACTAATAATAACAAGCAAGGTGGCACGCGTCGGATTTACATTCAGCATACCTTGTTCAGGAAATAAGAAACAAAAACAAAAAAATAGACGGAAAATAAGAGCATCAATGGCCTGAGCCATAGATGCCTGAAGGTCACAAACATTCACATTTAAAACATCGGTGATATATGAGCTTTAATATAAGATACTAAGGGTATAAAATGAAAAAAAAAAGTCCTGATTGTTGATTTATGCCATTTCTCAAATTCTTGTTCCTGTATGTAGAGGCGAAGACATTGCTTTAACAAACGTGGGACAAGACAAACATACATACCTTGGAAATATTAGTTCTTGTGTTCTCTTGAACGTTAAGAATTCCATCACTAAGTACTTTTCTCCTTCCGCAAGAATGCTTCTTCAGGTGAACAACGAATTTATTAGCTGAGATGTGATTTTTGTATGGATGGAGTTGGCGTTAAAATTCCAAAACGTGGCTATGTAGAATTTAAACATATGCGATCTTCTGCGCTTTATTTTGCAAAACGTTTCCATGCAAAACACATTTCAACACTATAAATTGTTTTCCTGAGGAAACCTTCCAAAGAAAGGGTCTTAGAGAGATAATATTGTTACCGTTAAATATAAGAGAGTAATTAATATTTCCCAGGTACGTATTTTTCGTTCCTTATTTACGTCAAGCTTACTAACTACAAATAATATATATATAATGTAAATTTTTGTTCTTTACAAGAATAAACACACAGTAATACAGAAATACTTCTTCGTTATGTTATTTCGGGCTTTAGAAAGTCCTTAGTCATGACAAGAGAAGAAACTACGTGCGCGTGTAAAATGAATAAAAGACTAAAGGAGCTCTACATTCTACACGTTCCTTCTCTTGTCATGACTAAGGACTTTCTAAAGTCCAAAATAGCGAAGAAGTCTCTGTATATTACTCTTTCTTTCTCTTTCTTTTTTCTTTCTTTTTCTTTCTATCTCTTTCTTTCTCTTTCTTTCTCTCTTTTCTTTCTTTTTCTTTCTCTTTCTTTTTCTTTCTCTTTTTCTTTCTTTCTCTTTTTCTTTCTTTCTTTTTCTCTTTCTTTCTTTTTCTTTCTTTCTCTCTCTCTTTTTCTTTCTTTTTCTCTTTCTCTTTTTCTTTCTTTTTCTTTCTTTTTCTTTTTCTCTTTCTTTCTTTTTCTTTCTTTCTCTCTGTGTGGGTGTTTCGTATCCTTAAATTGTGCTTCCGAATTTCCTTTGTGTTAATGATTCTATATAGTATGAAAATAAATGATCTTATCTATAGTGATGAATTTTAGTTTGATGTGAATCATGGTAGAAGGAGAACAAGGTAAGTCCATCAGCGGACGTGCTAGCGACCGAGACTGCATGTGACGTCAGCTTCTATACACAGGCTCGAAGACACAGCTGCTGTTGCTGCTTGGAGTTCAACGTTAAAATTGTTGAGATGACACTCATAGCATAAATGTTGTTGTTTAGATGTTTTACTCAACTGCGAATATCTATAGCTTATTATTAGAATTTCTTTCGTGTATTCTTTTTTTTTTAAATAACTTTTTCAGAAAAGAGTCACTGTTGATTACACAAATTTCCTTACCACCGTAGAGGTATTTTTTGTGGTGTTTTTATTTTTAAAGTGCTTTTCCCATTTGGCCTAATCCTGTGCATAAGTTCGTAAATCCTCTTATTTCACCTAGATTTTCAACTAATCTCTCTTCTGTACCCACAAATTTCTTTCTTTTCTATGACTGTCATCCTTATCCGTATCATGTGGAAAAAGTAAAGTTGGAACATCATCCTCCTTCAATTTCTTTCCTTTCTTTGGAAAATAATTCATAATCTTTTCTTGTATGCATTCGTCCTCTTCGTCGAAATGCAAAGAACAAATGACAGAAAAAATGTAAACGAAAACTACGGACTTTATCGCAATATTCTAAATAATTATGAAAATCGTTCTAATATAGAAGAAAATCAAGGATACAATATTTTTGGAAAGGAACAGACAGACAAATAAACGGATATAAAATTTAAATGTGCATCACTTAACATGTGACATGCTTTAACGAACTTTATGAAATCTAAATTGAGTCGGGTACACATGGTCGTTAGGAGTGAATAGAAATTTCTGCTCGCCGTAATAATAATAATAATAATAATAGAATTTATTTATGTCCTTTAGGCATCTGTGGCTCATGACTGGAGGGGGAGGGATTGAAAAGTTGTTGGCCAGGGCCTAATTTAAAGGTACAATCACGGTATTTGCCTGGTATGACAAGAAAACCCCTGAAAAAACTCAGGCCACCTTGGGGTTCAAATCCGCGTACTTCCCCACTGCCACTCCAAAGTCCGCGAAATTACCGCCCGGACCACGGCATCTGGGTAAATAATAATATGAACTTATATACTAAGCAAAACAAGAAGGTACAAATCAAGCAATAGGGATCCTTCTATTCTGAAAATACAAACGTTATAAAGACCATGTATACCAAAAGGTGCGCTTTCATGAAAAATACATTTTTGTCATTCTTACTAAAGCTACTAATGGAGCGAGTTAATATTTTGATCTCAATTTGAACAAACGTATTGACAATGCTTTGTAACCAAAAGCCTATAATTACCCAACAATCAATACTTACTGTCCCTAATATCATGAATGCATTAACTAAGAATTTTTTTAATTTTATTAGTAGCATTTTCAGGGAAGAAAGTCCTTATCAAAAAGTGCAAATATTAAAAAAAAAATTCGGATGGGCATTTGAGAATATATGAAATTGTCGTTGAATTGATATGAAATAGGGCACAATTTTAGTGCATAACATGTCAACTTATGGTGTACTTAAGCTTATTTAATGAGAATTAAATATAAAGTGGTTGTGGCAAATGCGCAGAAAGTGATCTAAAACGAACTCTAGGTAATGCGAACTTCGGTAAGTACGAAGAAAATGTGTATAGAATGTGCATTATGGACCACAAGCATGTAAGAGAACACATTGAGCACACGAAAAGATCATATTTTGTTAGTAGGTTTCTCATAAAATTCAAACGGATTCACATTAAGATCAGCTTGTGTGTATTTGTGTGCTTTAGGTAAAATAACATTTTCAGTGCGGGTTCAATTTCCACCGAGGTCCATTGGGCGGAGTGGTTTGGAACCTACTTCACCGAAAACTGTAAGTCTCGTCTTTAGAAACTCACCAGCTCGTTTTGGATATTAGCAACAATTCTATCAATTCATTCGTTCCTTGATAAGTCATTGAGGATGCTGACTCTACACAAAACTGATGGATTCGAGAACTTCTATAATGTCTGAAAAGATTATTTTATTTTTTTTAAAACATTATAGAAGTTCTCGAATCCATTAGTTTTGTGTAGAGTCAGCATCCTCAAAGGATTCCATGTATTATTTTAAAACAAGGGATTCCATGTAAAATAATGACAACTTTATTGAAAATCAAAATAATATTACTTTAATTTTTGTTACTTCTTTTTCGACGCACATGGAATACAATTAAAAGATACGAAAATATTTAACTCGCCATTCTTTGGGTTAATTTTACATCTTTCCTCTTGATGGCAGATATTCATTGTTTCATCTTGTTTGGGAAATTAATGGAACTTAACAGTCTCTTCACCACTTTTCCTATTTCTTGAGTTTGTTTCACAGTCATACGACGGCATGTTTGTGGAAGTTTACAACGCAATAAATACAAGTTTTATTTACACTATTCACATTACATAAAATATATTTTACAGTCATATATAAACGCATACAAACACACATCAGTATAATACCTAATAATCTGTGTTTTCCAGAACTTTTTAACACCAGAAAAGAACAAAGTAACAAGCTCAAGTGACAAGCAAAATGATCTTTTCTTGCAGACATTAGTGACTCGTGTGTCGAAGGTGACGTCACGAAAAAAGAGAAAGCTGCGCGCGGACTTGTTCTCCTTCTACCATTTATGTGAATGCAAATTATTATTTCCACTAATTACTCCTAGGTAATGTTTTTTAACATGTAGAATAAAATTAATACACTTTAAAATTGAGTAAATTAACCTTTTAAAACAAGTTTTTCTTTTTTAACAGGTCTGTTGAAGACAAAGTGAAGTCTCTTATGTTAATAATCTCACAGAACTGTGCAGATTCCTTGCAAGAAATTCACAACAAATATGAAAAGGACATGCAAAATCTAACTGCAGAACACACAAGCGAAATCGATCGTGTGACTTCTGCTTACAAAGAAGAAATCGAACATTTAAAACTCACCCATGAAAAGGATTTGGAATTAAAACTTAATGAGGAAAGGGCATTGCATTCGAGTGCACTTAAGCAGTCTCTTGACGAGGCTGGTATAAAGCATCAAGAAGAAGTTGTAAAGTGTGAAAAGGAATACCAACTGAAGTTATCGACTCTCGCTGACGAATATGAATCAAAGTTTGCAACCTTAAGATGGGAGAAGGAAACCGAATTGCACGAGTTAGAATGTAAATATGATTCTCTTATGAAAAACTTCGACACTTTGCAGAAAGAACGAGATGCATTGAGAACATCAAATGATGAGCAAATGGAAAAAATATCCGACCTGCAAGAGAAGGAAAAGTGTTGGAGCGAGAAGGTGGAGACCCTAGTTTTGCAGTTAAAGGAAGCAGAAGCAACTTACCATTTGAAGGTAAAAGTGCTAGAAGAATCTCATGAAGAAGAACTAAGCCAACTTATAAAATCTCATGAATCTGAAATCATACTTTTGAAAAATCGTTTTTCGGAAAATGAAGAAAATTTAGTCGAAGCATTGGAGAAAGCCACCAGTACACATGCAAGTTTACAGTCTGTTTTGACCGAAGAGCAATGCGCGCGAGAAAATTTACAGATGGAAAGAGAATCACTGTATTGTGAATTGCAAGTACGAGCTGAAGCTGTACAATCACTTCAGCAAAAACTCGAACGTGAAGTAAATGATATGAAACGAGAGCATAGCCTAGAAGTAGAAAATATGAGGACAAAATTTAGTGAAGAATTAGAGCAACTAAGAATTAATTTTGAAACTGAGAAGACTGAACTTTGTAGTGTCATAGAATCCTGTACAGCTCAAATCAGTACACTACAGGAGATGAAAGGTGAACTAGAAAGGATACTTGAAGAAACCAATCAACGTCTAGAAGAAAGGGATTCTCAGTTCTCTGAAACAGTTAAAGAATTAGAATTCACTAAGCAGAACATGGAACTTCTTACTACGAAACTTCAGGAGGAAACTGAATATTGGAAGCAACAACGTGAAGAAACTGCAAGAAACTATGAAACTCAGTTACAGACTCTGCAGTGCCAACTGGAAGAAAAATTGAAAGAGAAAGATGCTTATTTGGAAGAAAAACACAAACAGTTCTCAGCGACAGTTAAAGAACTAGAATTCACTAAAGAGAACATTGAGAAATTGTCCAATAAACTGCAGGAGGAGAATATGAATTTAAGAGATCAGCATGAACAATCTGAGAGATTATACACTACTCAACTAAATGAAATGGAACAGTTGAAGATTGATTTGGAGAAGCAACTTAAAGAAAAAGAGGTACATTTGGAGGAAAAAGAAAAACAATTTTCAGCTACTCTTAAGGAGTTGGAGTTGACAAAAGAGAATATAGAATTACTTACAAATAAACTTCAGGAAGAAACCACCAGCTTGAAGAATCAATATCAGTCAGAATTAGAACAGGTAAGAAGCGAGCTGGAACAGAAAGATGCAAATTTAGAAGAGAAAGAGAGAGAATATTCAGCTACTCTTAAAGAGTTGGTGTTCACAAAAGAGAATATAGAATTACTTACAAATAAGCTTCAGGAAGAAACCACCAGCTTGAAGAATCAATATCAGTCAGAATTAGAACAGGTAAAAAGCGAGCTGGAACAGAAAGATGCAAATTTAGAAGAGAAAGAGAGAGAATATTCAGCTACTCTTAAAGAGTTGGAGTTGACAAAAGAGAATATAGAATTACTTACAAATAAGCTTCAGGAAGAGACTACTAGCTTGAAGAATCAACATCAGTCAGAATTACAACAGGTCAAAGGCGAGCTGGAGCAGAAAGTGAAAGAGAAGGATGAAAGTTTAGAAGAGAAAGAGAAACAATTTACAGCAACAGTTAAGGAATTGCAATTTACAAGAGAAAACATGGAATTACTATCCCACAAACTTGAGGAGGAGACTTTTAGTTTACGGAATCAGCATGCGGAATTGCTGCAAGTGAAAAATGAACTGGAACTTCAACTTATTGAGAAAACAAAACATTTGGTGGAAAAGGAAAATCAATTGTGGACAGTGGTAAAAGATTTGGAATTCAGTAAGGAAAATATTCAGTTATTATCAAATAAACTTGTAGAAGAGATTGCTGCTTTGAAGAGTATGCATGATGAAGAGATGACCAAAGCAAATAAAGAATATGTTCAGTACTTGGACCGAGTGACTGAAGCGAAGAATGCGGAATATAATAAACTGCATGAAGATTACGTAAAGGCTCAAGAGAATATAGAGAAACTTACTGCAGAAAAGACTGAATTGGATAACCTTCTATCGCAGGTGAACAGTGAAATAACCAGCGTCAAAGAGGACCTAGCTGCTGAGAAGGACAAAACCCAGAAACTTGAAAAAGAGCACACTGAACTTTTGGAAAAACACACAAAAGAAGTTGAAAATCTTGAGGAGGATAAAAAGAAACTGGAAGAACTGCACATTAAAGCTAGTAATGAGCTGTCTAATGCTATGCAATTAAAATCACAATTAGAGTCGGACGCACTGGAGAAGCAGCTTGCTATTGTAGAGTTGGAAGATCGGTTTAACGTTTTAGTGACAGAGTTAGATGAAGCTAATTCAAAACTAGAACAGATTTCGTTGGAATATAATCACGTAATGCACATAAAGGAAGAGAAGGAGAATATTATCCGTGATTTACAGACACAGCTGCAAGATATCTTGTCACAATACGAAAGTCTGAAGAGAGAAAATGAAGAGATTGTTACTGACAAAATGAAGTTAGAAGCACAACTCTTGGAAGAAGAGCAGCAAATTAGAGAACTAATGGTCGATGTGGACTGTAACAAAGAACAGGCTGAGGAAGCTGAAAAAGTGATTGACGAGCTAAGAAAGGAATTGGAGGAGAAAGAGAATGAATGTAAACGATTGAAGAACATTGAAGAAAGTGTTCATCTTTCAGAAGAGAAAATGAATCAGTTGGAAACGAACCTTCATTCAAAATCACGAGCTGTCGACAAACTCAATGCTGAAGTGAATGAGCATAAGGAATCGGTTAAGACTCTCGAAGGAAATTTGGCCAACTTGCAGGAGACTATCAACACCGAACAAAGAGAAAGAAAACTGCTAGAAGCTTCACTAAAGGAAAAGCGACTTAGGGAAAAGGAACTGTCTTCTTCATTGGCAAAACTTCAAGAGAAAAACGAAAGCTTACAGAAAGATCTTAAGGAATGTCACATTATCATCAAGAACTTTGAGAAAAGACTAGATAAGTCCATGGAAACCAAAGCCAGATTGGAGGCGGAAATTCAAGATCTGCATCAAGAATTACAACTAAGAGAGGAAATGCTCGAGAGGTTAGTTACATGATTTTTCTTTTTAAAATTATACGGCATATTTCAGGAATGCATTCCGTGTAGTACAAATATGAGAATTTATTAGATCTTATGTTTAATAAATAAAACGTAGTGTAGGAGCTACAGGAGTCAAAATTACCGCTGTATTGTCACTAATTATGAATATCTTGACAAATAATGACGTAAGCCGTATGGACTTAGTAAATTACTGTCAGTTCTATCTAAACAATTTTTTTGAGCAAAGTTTGATTGCAGTCAGGCTCAGCAGATTTATATGCTTGCTTGTCTACCGTTCGTCAGTTCCATCACAAATAATTTTGTTTGTGTTGAATCCTTTTCTGGTGCAATCCTCAATACTAATCATTGCACAAATGCAATATTGTGTTACAACTTTGTCATTTGCTAAGGCGAAATCGTTTACGTTATATGTCCAGATATGGAATTTGTAACGATACCGCTCAAACTTGGAACCCCTCTAGCTCTGAAACTACACTTTACGCAGACGGATATGATCAATTTTCATCTCTGCACTGCCGGGAATTCTGTCCTGAAACATTGCTATTCACTTTTGAAACACCGTATCTAGTCTTAGTTAAGAGATTTGTTTGTTTGGGGTTACATGAGTAAGCATATAGTAGGTGGTCTTAAGAAAACGATCCCTACTTTCGTAGAATTTTAGTATGGTTCATTGTAGAGGGTAGAATATTTGTTCCACTTTGGCACATACTTTACCAAAATTGTTTCCTTGATGATCAAAAGATGAATCAAGATAGGAACGACTACTGTGCGGACAAAACTCAACAAGTAATGGATGATTTGTTACTGACGATTCCTAGTGCTGTAAATCTATTTCTTAAAAGATTGTCATTTTTTTGTGTAAGAATAGTTTTCACATGCAATGTTTGTGCTTTCCTTGATAAAGCTGATTATATTGAAAAACAATACTACTACTATTGAAAAATAATACTACGTAACGTGAAAAGAGCAACTATTTTAATCAGCGCCATGATTTGGTAGTTACAGTCGCTGACTTAGGATCGGCATTGGAGGGGCTCCTGCGTTCGAGTTCTCCTTTCCGTCATACTGACTGAGGTTTTCGAGGGTTTTTTTTGTAGTTTCACAAGACTAATGCCAGTATAGTGCTTACACTAACGTTCTGGTGTATCTTCATCCCTACCTCCCGAAGACAACTAGGCTAGAGACGTCCTTTCTGACACGTGACTCGTTTAGAACAGTTAATAATACACTTTGTTTCGATCACAACATATTCATTACTATGAAAACAAATATTGAAAAATTCAGTTAAATTTACAGGCTTACCAGGTACCTGGAGAATCTGGAAAGGTCAGGGAATAGGTGTTAATTTCCAAAAATCAATAACTTTATTATTTTCACTTCTCTGCTTTTGACCATGCAAAGCCTTGTGAGTATACCTTTCTTTTACGACTGAACTCCCTCGCATGAAGAACTCGAAGAACTTGGTTTTTAATATTTTTAAGGTAACTGTTTTTTTTTTTTAGTTTCTTTTTTTCTTGTTTCAATTCTGTTCATGTGTTTTCGAATAAATAAATGTCATAAAAATACACAGAAAAGCAGAGTGGATGTTGTGATGAGCCTTTCTGCGTATTTTTTCTTTTTATACAACTTTTAGCTAACGAAGATTTCCTAATCTTAGAAGCTAAAATATACACTAGAAACTCAAGAAATTCAACCTGGAAAAATGAAAATAGAAAATCCCTAGTAACCCTGAAATTATATTGTAAGATTGATAACAGTAACAGCCTCCTGTAGCCTAGCCGATATCACTCGACTCTGTGCGAGCGGTCCCGGGTTCTATTCCCGGTGGGAGGGGGGCCCAAAATATGTGTTGATTCAGCATCGTGAGGACAATTGGGGAACTTCTTGAATAAAAGAAGTAGCGGACTGAGGTCATGGAAGTCCACGGCTGCAAAAAGGCGTTACGCTGATCACGTAACCCTCTAATAACTTGAACATAATAAAGCCGTCTGACAGGCCAAGGCCCTTAAGGGCTGTCGTGCCACCAGTTTAGTTAGATAACAGGAACATGAACTGTTAGATAATATTGCTACACAGATAAGAGTAACATTAACTGTGCTGCTGGTATTACTGAAAGAAATACCACTTGTTTTGCGTGAAGTACAGATCAACAAAATACAGTAAGGAGGTAAAATTATAATTTGTGAGATTCGAATAGTTCTTATTCGTAATAAATACTTCATTGTGTGCAATGAAGTATTCAAATTCCAAACAACGATCTTTAATTGGCAGAATGCTATAAATACTGCTAACTTTGACCAGTTTGTATGTTTCCTAAAGTAAATTAGCTAGCATTCACATCGTAAATTGTTACATTAAATTTACGTACTTAACACAGTATCCAGTAACACTGCTTGTTCGGTTCCGTAAGTAAAATAGAAATTTTCTGAGCATTATTTACGAACATATCGGAACGCAGCTTTCAAGAAATAAAGGTATCAGTAAAAATCAGCAAGTAGCTTCCAAAATAAACTCGTTAATTACATTAAAAACTATACTGGCCACTGGTAGTCCGGATAAAAGTTTAAGTCGTGTTTATCAAACTTTTGAAGGTCGCATCCGGACACAATATTGAACAGTTCCAGGGCCCAGTAATGTTTTTCACCAGGGAACATAGTCCTCTATTTTGTAATATATTAAAATCAAGTATTATTTTGTAACTTCATAATTTCTTATGCAATGTATTTCTGTATATAAAGTCTTTTATTTGAGTACTGTAGATTTGTAAATTTGTTACTACGAACCATAGCATTCTCTGATCAAATCAAACTACTTTTGAAGCACACAAATAAAATAAATATACAAAGTGTGTACTAATGCACTCACTCGTAGGCTACCATTGAATTCCTTGGTAATTCTAAGACTGTTCAGTATTCCTATTTTTTTCTTCGATACATACTTTGTGAGAAATTGAAGGGAAAACAATAAAAGGTGGCAAGAAATTATATTCGATTGTGTGGTGCATGATGGAATCATATATCGCTCGCCTATTACTTTTTAGGTGTGATTCGATACCTCTCACATTATCAAAATATTGCTTAAAATTAAAGCACAAATAAACTAATTATGGAGAAGTAATTTTCTTTCCTAAAGCATTGAAGCAATATCTGAAATTTGGTACCAGGCTCTGGCGAGGTCAAATGAGTTTTTCAAGTAAATATTACTTGCTTGGTTTTAAATCTGTAAGCCAGTAGTTGAGAAACATCAATTTAAGGAACTCTTGAGAGCTGAATTTCCTACTAAATTAAAGTAAATTTCAGTTGGTGTTGTCTTAATTGAATTTGGTATCACTTGAAGATGTATCTAACATCCTCTATTCTCTGAAGACTGATCGTATACTTTAAAATCAAATCTTAACCCTTTGTTTTTTTTATTTTTATCATTTATTTAATATTTAATGGAATCTGAGCCATGAAACCTGTATTACAAAAATGTGTACATATACTATTACTTTCAGAAACTTAAAGTTCAATAAAGGTTAGACGGTCGTTAGCCGTGTCTCGAGACTCCGCTGTCAAATTTTTGCACACATCAGAGTTCCCACTCACCTGGGAAATTTGGAATAGTCAGGGAATCCAGCTTAACACTAAAAAGTCCTGGGAAAGTCAGAGAATTTCACTAACATGTCTGAAAACCTGGAAAAGTCCGGAAATTTGATAGCTTATTGTTTGAATTTCATTTAGCTACAGCAGGCATTTCTTGTGTAATGTTACGGAATGAGTTTTTGTTACTAATTTTATTTTATTTCTGTATTAATATTTTCATAAGAAGAAAATTGTTTTGGTTCTACTTTTTAATAGCAATGACAAAATTTCTCTATCCCATGGAAGGGAATTTTTCAAAGGAAAACTCATTTTCTCATTGGCAGTTTTTTAAAACATACATCATCACTTTATGTTCAAAATTCTGTCTCAGATCTTGTCAGATTTTTATTTTCGAAAGCACTGCAGCAATGCACTGATTGAATGTGCTAATTTTTGGAACTCTAATTAGGTTGAAATCATTTAGTGATTACATTAAATTGAACTTAGGTACTTCTTTGTACATAAATAGCATAAAGGTTATTTTCATATTTGGAAAGTTACCGTATTTCACTTTTTGCCTTATCCGGCTATTTGGTAAGGGACATTTCATAATTTAAAAAAGTTTTGTTTCATTTCCTTCATGTGCAAATTCTGTTGTTCTTTGCACCGGTACAAATATGTGCTACAAAATGGGGTACCTGGAAATTTCTGAGTAGTGACCTGGAATTTGATCTTGGCAAATGAGTGGGAATGATATATATATATATATATATATATATATTATCCTGGGAAAATCTGGTTAATATGCAGATTGTTTGTTAGAAACCCGCTGTTAAATGTAAAGGCATCTTTTGTGCGTAGTTCATATCCCCCATTTTAGGTACGAATTGTGAAGCACATTATTATTATTATTTCGTAAAAATCTCGAAATCCAATATCTTTAGACATTAACCACTTATTCGTTGTCCAGCTAATCCAATGTACATCTGGGCGTCAAATATTTTTGGTGTTGCAAATTCGTTAGTTTTCAACTGTTAATTCAGGTTACCCGATTTCAGAATGTGTCGTTAGGAACTTAGGACTCCAGTGAGACTTCTGTTTTGGTGATTCATACAGTAGTAAAACGGCTTGACTCAGACAACTTGTTAGCGTGGAATAAGCTGATCAAACTAGTATTTCTAAGCGAAAACGTAGCTCCTGTAGCAGTTTCCATTTTGTTTTGAGCATAGGCTCACATGTAGAACTCGGGAGATCCTCAAGTTGGTAAACAAATATATGTCACTAAATGATCTTTGCTTCCACAATGTCGTTACTATCCAACAAGACAAATATGATACAAGCTCCAGAATTGAGAATGGACATTAAGGTTAATAAAAGTGGCCATTGCAAGAGTGTACAGAGAATAACATTCTTGAAAAAATTGCCATTTTTTACAATTATAGTTACAATTAAATATCTTTCATACGAATTTTTACTAATTCCCGTGTTCTAATTCATAATCTTTGCACATTAACAGGTGTAGAAATATTCGGATTTCGAAACTGCAGCGTTTTGAGTGAAAGTACGTAAGACAAGGGAAGAATTTTCTATTTGTCACCACTGCATGGGGTTAATGATTTCGCTGTCAGACTTGTAATCAAGGGCTCCTGGATTTGATTCTCGAAGAAAATAGGAAATTCTGGAATTGATTTCTAATTTCAAAACAACCCGAATCAAGTGCGTTCAGTTCTATCAGATTTCAGAGCACAAAGACGACAGTTGCATTTTTTTAAATTTAACCGTAGAAATTTATGATGTAATAAATGAGTAAATGATAAAGTGAATGCTTTAGGTAACTAGGTCCATACTGTCAAACCCAAAACAGCACGGTCAACACTTGAATTTTATAAAAAAAAAATTAGTTTCCGTGCTTTCGTAAAATGGAACCCTTTAGGTATAATTTACTGTTGCTGAAATAATTTGCTGAATTTCAAAAATATTGATTGTCGGTCTTGCAATTTTCAGAGAACGTGAGTCACGAAGAACAGACTTGGAAGAAGAACTTGAAGACTGGAAGAGAAAGTATCAGGAATTAGACCAAATTGTGGCTCCGTTCAGAGAGCAACTTCAAGCGTATGAAGCAGAGAGACAAGCTTTAACATCACATAATGACGCAGTGAAGAACGATCTAAAGCAATTGGCTCTACAGTATGCTCAGATTTTGGGTCATCAAAACCAGAAGCAGAAGATTAAACATATGGTGAAACTAAAAGAACAGAATTTGGAATTAAAGGATGTAAGTATAGACAAAGTGCTGATTTTACAATTTCATGATCCAAACAGGTTTGTTTCTCCGTAATCCATTTTTTAGATTGAACTTTTAACGAACCGCCTTTTCTCTTAAATTCACTTTGTTCGTCTGTAATGCACATTATCGCCTGAACAAAAGCAGATACATGGAAACTGACCTCAGATCTGGGTTGAGACATCTGAATTTATCCGATCGTTTTTAATCTGGTAATACATTTCTGTATGGTATTTTTGTAGTATATATACACACTCAATCTGTAAGGCACGCTAACCGCTAAACGAGAGCAGGTAAGATATTTTGGGTTCAGCGACATCTTGTTTGCAATCTTCTGCTGTTACAGCCTTTGTGGTATTTGCTGTAATTTATGCGTTGTTTGTAAGGGAGACTACATTTAAACGATAGCGGGTACATAGAAACTGACTTCAGATTTACGTTCAGCGACCTCGCATACTTGGCAGTTTGTCTGGTGACACAGCACCTTTCCGCTAATCTAATAAGTACTTTCGTGTCTTAACCTGCATTACATGTATTTGCTGTTATAAGTTTTGTGTGTGTGCGTGCGTGCGTGCGCGCGCGCGCGGGGGGGGGCTTGTAGTATACGTGAGAATTCAGTATTCCACTCGAATTGTCACTATTTTATTTGCCTTCTTTTCTGATACATATACCGATAAGGAAATTGTCGCTAAAACTTTGTTTTTCTGTACACACTTGAATACATGTCATCGTTCCCACCGTCGGCTCGTTTTTATTAGATTTGTTTTTATAAAGATAGAAAGATTTGTGGTATATTCGGGAAAGAAAGAAACTTTCTTATGAATGTTTATAAAATAATTCTAATAAATTTCAAAGTAACAAGAGAGTCTGAAGGTAAAATAACTTATGTCGTTCCAGCCCGTGCTTTAATTATTATTGAACAAAATGGTGACCACTTTAATCTTTCATAAGCAAAAATTGAAGATCTGAATTGAAAAACATCCCACAACTGGAGTATATTTTTCAGGAGGAACGAAAAACAGCCCAAGGTCTTCGTATGTTATCCTATTCAGCGGAAACTATTTTGTATTAAAAAGGGTTTCTGTGGTGGGATTAAGATGTGATATTTAAGCAAGTGGATAGCCCTTAGAACATAAATCCCAACGAACAGAAAAAATCCAATTACGAAAAATGTGGACTTGGGATGTTTTTCAATTCAGGTCTTTAATTGTCTATTTATAATTTCTGTGTTAATGTTAAAAGTTAAATTTGCAGCGTTGAGATTGTTCTTGATGTTATAAAAATACATACAGGTTTAGTCATCCCATTATTTCGAGGCAGTGAAACTCTTATCCAAATTTTTCCTTTAGTTTAATTGTAATCAAATTAACAGGATTGTCAGATACCTAAGCATGGTACCACCCTGAACAAAAATATTGCCTTTGCCCCAAAATCAAATTTTCATTTAACTTAAACCAGATTTCCCGATCACCATGACCTAGTGGCTGCAATCGCTGACTTAGAATAAGCATTGGAGAGGCTGCGCGAGTTCCAAGTCCTACTCACACCTGTTATCCTGACAAGATTTCTATGATTCCTCCCTCAGTCTCACC
The DNA here is from genome assembly GCA_022664845.1 of Lepisma saccharinum. Classification (NCBI taxonomy): domain Eukaryota; kingdom Metazoa; phylum Arthropoda; class Insecta; order Zygentoma; family Lepismatidae; genus Lepisma; species Lepisma saccharinum. The sequence continues at coordinate 72,263 of JAGDQP010002511.1, forward strand.
AGGTGAATGCCGGAAATGTATTTAGAATCTAAGGCCTAGTCACTGACTTTCTTGATTGTAGAAAGTTCTCCCTGGCCATAACTTTTTCTACGGTAATAGCAAGAGAATTAGACTGGGAGCCTTCAGGTGTTGTAAAGGTTAGAAATTTAATTAAAAAAATTATAAAGCCAGTTTTGTAGGTTATGGGCAGATTACAATTTTAAGGATTTACCAGTTTGAATCAAGATAACGGGATAAAATACGTATCTTAATAAAGAGATTGCCATGTATGTATCTTGGACCTTACATATGCTTTATGTATTTAACTTTCTTAAGTTTTCAGCGTACCCTTTTTCTAAGCGAATAAGCTAATAATAACGTATAAATGGGGAAAACTAAATTTCACTGTTCCATTTGTTCTTTTAATCACTCGCTGGGGTCTGCAAATCTGAATTTTGTCCAGTTTAATTTTAGAAATATTAGACACGTGAATTTTATTATCTTCTCTCTCCTTCCTTTTCAAATATGGGTGGAAGGTATATGAGCAGTGTTGCGTGCTTTGAATAACAGTGAAATTCAGTCTCGTAGTTTACTGATTACGGTCGCAAGTGACACTGAGAAGGCTCCCAGGTCGAATCCTGCCGGTCATTCTCATTGGTTTCCAGAGCTTACCTTGATTTTTATCAGTCAAGTGCTGAGCTGTACGTAGGCAAAGACTCTGGTCTCTTTCCTCTTATCCAACACTGTAAAACACTAACAAAACTGTCTGAAGTCTTGAGCTGTTGTAAAGGCCACATAAAGTAAGTCTGAATAACCCAGTGATTGCTATTTGCAGCCCTAATGTGTTCAGTGGATTTTATGTGAGAGATACATTCATGTCATCCACCCATTGTCACATCATTTGAAAATATTCGAATATAGTTGCTGGATTTTTGCCTTCTATTCACTATTTAAGGTTTGATGCATATAAGTGCCAAAGGCGTCCCTTCATTTATATATATATATATATATAACCAAATCTATTATTATTAGTTAGTTTCATTTAACATGGCAGAGTTAAGACTGATAGCCTTGTCTTCCACTTAACCATGATAGACATCCATAATATAACAGCAAGTACCCATAAAACTATGAAATTCTAAATACACATACTCGCACGAAGAGATACACTAAAATATTTATTATGAAGAAAAAATATCAGGGGTGTTATAAAGTCCTAGCTATAAAACAAATGCTTACAACTTTTTTTTAAAATAATGATATTGCAGTGAAATAGATTTTAAATTGTGCGATGATCTGTAAATTTTTTGTTGGCAACACTATCACAATGATGAGGTTGGCAACACTGGTAACAACAAAGGTCATGAAAATGGCGACGGTACAAGAGCAAGCACAGTGTGCGTGTTGGTATGCAGAACTGAAATCAGGTGTGTTGGTGCAGCGAAACTTCAGACGAATGAACAAAAAAGTACCTCCTGATGTCAGGAGTATAAGGAGTTGACACAGCAAGTTTCTGGCTACCGGGAGTGTTTGTAATATGCAAAGAAGTGGTCGGCCGCCAGTGAGCCCAAACACGGTGCGAAGGGTTGCAGACAGCCTGGAGAGAAGTCCAAGAAAATCGATTCCGCGGCGGTCGCTAGAGTTGGGAATCCCTCATTCAACAACGCGCAAGATAATGCGTAAACATTTGAAAGCCAAACCATACAAGATTAAATTTGTGCATGAACTGACAGAAGAAAATCAAGACACGAGACTGGAGTTCTGTGAACTGATCCTGAAACGACTGGACAATGACAGGGAACTTCTGCAGTTACTAATGTTCTCAGATGAGGCAACTTTCCATGTTTCAGGGAGGGTAAACAGGCACAACTGTCTTGTTTGGGGAACTGAAAACCCTCATGAATATGAAACGCACGATAGAGACAGCCCGAAAGTGAATGTGTGGTGTGCCGTACCAATGGACCACCTCATAGACCCGTTTTTCTTCGACGAAAACACTGTGACAGAGGAGACATACCTTCAAATGCTTACAAATTTGCTGATGAACGAATTTGTTAGGTTGGGAATCAAGGATCGCATCCACTACCAGCAAGACGGAGCCTCCCCCTCGCCCCACACACATTTTGTACAAGTCGTCAGGGACTACCTTGATCGTGAGCTACCTGGCAGGTTGATTGGGCGCAGAGGTCCCACCCCTTGGCCCCCCAGGTCACCCGATTTGACACTCTGATTTTCAGTTATGGGTCACGTTAAGACACAGGTGTATGCAGAAAAACCAAAGGACTTGCAGTACCTGAAAGCTAAGATAAATGAAGTGATCCATGACATTGCTGACGACGCCAGACGGAATAGCATTCACGGATTTCGCCGGAGGTTGCAGGAATGTATGGATGTCAACGGAGCCCAGCTGGAGGTGTGGCACTGATGGCGGCGGTGTATCTATGGATGATGATGCAAAATGTAAGTCTCAATAAAGATCTTAATGTTTATTTCACTGCAATATCATTATTTTTTTAAAAAAAAAGTTATAAGCATTTGTTTTATAGCAAGGACTTTATAACATCCCTGTATAAGTTTTATACTAATTATACTCGTCTTTCTACCCCACCCATTCCCCTGACATGAATACAATAACCCCTCCCCCATACCCTACACAGAACCTCCCCACCAAACGCGCGCACACGTATATTTGAAATGTGCTGCGCTGACACGAAAGTAAAATTGAAGCAAGAGTACAAGCAGATTGATGTATTGTATTTATTTCTAAAGTGTAAGAAAATGACTAGTTTATTTCTAAAGCTATTTAATGACCTGACTGTGCGAATTGCCGAAGCAAGATGTTCTACTGTTGAATTCTGTACACTGCAAATGATTTCGAATACCTTTCAGATCTGTTTTACTATCGTTAGGGTGACATTATTATGTGAACGAGTGTTTATGATTGAGGTGCACAGGCATGAAAGCCATGGAAAAGACCTTACATTGACTGCCTTGAATAACTTCTAGAATACGTAACTTTCTTATCTCCTTTAGTTTTAGCCATGCCAGTGCAGTGAACCTGAATGATGCATGATCATTCATTCTTTTTATCATTGTGATGTAGATTTGAAAAACTTATACCGTATTTGATAGCAAGCAGTAGATGAAAGAGTATATTTTGAGGATATTTATCACTGCTTGTTCTACTTTGTGTGATTGGCTAACGGTAATGTTCAAATTTCATATGACCTGGTTTTAGGAATAGGGCATACGATGCGCATTTCTCAACTTTTATCCTTGTTTTGGAGCTTTGGGTTGAGTAAAATCAAGTAACTTAGAGAGTACTCGACCGAAATCCGGTTGGCCCGCTATTCTCGGACAATGCCGTATCCAAATTATCCTACGCATTTTTAGCGTTTTATTACACACTGTACGTAAAGAGAATTTAAAATAATACTTGGGAGAAATTTATTGTTGACTCAACGATGCCCTTCTCATTATCGACCATGCTTTCAAATAGGAAATTACGAAGCTTTCGTACTATTACAGGTTCAATTAATGTTCTTGAATTTACTCGTAACAGTAATTCCGTGATAAATGAAGTTGATCAGCGTCCCAGTATGCTGGGTCAGTAGTGCGTTCACGCACTTTTAATCTTATGTGAAAAGTGCGTTATTGATGCAGTATAAAATAAAATCTGTTCTAAATTTTCTTTGCAGGAAGTACAGAAGTTGCAGTCCCAGTCGCGAAGTCAAAGGCGTACTATTGAAAAACTAAAGGATCAGTTGGCTACTGCAACAGGACAGCGCAGGTTTGATCCTTCCAAAGCATTTTCACGCCTTCAGTCCCCGGCTCCTGAAAAGGAGAACCTTGATAGTACAACGAATTCTACTATGTTTCATGCAAGAGCAACTAGTACACCTTTTGCTGAACGATCTGTGAACTGGTGATTCTTTCGTCAATTTGTAAAATAGTGCGGGGCATTTGTCTTAAATTCAATAGTCAGTGCATTTAATTGGTGCCTCAATGTGCATCCGGTGAAGCTGCCTTCTCCAAGTTCATTGTTAAGTGAACTTACAGAGAAGTTAGTAGGTCAAGATTCAGGGTTTGTGATATCAGAAGTTTGTTGCAGCAAACATCAGAGATATGCATGAAGTTAAATCTTACTTTAAAAGAATTATATATTTTTTAAAATGAACGAATGACACAATTCACCATTTGCATTTAGTGTATCGTAATATTTTTACACAAATTTTGTCGATTTTTTTTTTTTAATTTAAATTTTTATAAACTGCATCATACAGTAATGCGGATATTTAATTTTGTACAGTCATTTTTTTAAAGCTAAACATTGTGTAAACCTGGGTGAATGTACTTTCTGAAAGTTGTCTTGAATGTTGTGTGCAAGTGTATGAATGTACATATGTAGGACAGTGTACAGTTTCAGAAAGGAAAATTTTCTCCAAGCGAAACCTCTTAAATCTTAATTTCATGGTCAAATTTTGGTGTTTTCTTGTTTTCTCTGTATTCTACTATGTCCTCAAAACATTTTTATGTATGTAGTAAACTGTACAATAAATTTTCTTTGAAGCTTTAGAAAAACGTTTCTGTGAATAAAAAAGGAGTAATAAAGCGAACTTCTACAGTACGTTGTTTGCTGTGCAGCTAGAGTGAAATTGATCAGCTTATCTTGTAGAACTTAATTCTATTTGTCTCACTGTCAGAGAACTCGCAACTGTAGTTCCGAAGATCATGAGAACCAACGTGGGATATTATTTAAGTCATGGCACGCCAAAGCAACACAAGAAAATTTTAAACCCGACCACCTCAGATTTTAATTAATTTCGTAATCTTTGAGTGAAATGAATTTGTGGAGAATTTTAACTTCCTACGTCTCTAGAGTTTTTCTTGTAAGGAGGTAGGTGCCTTTAATAAATCGTCACCATTTTGTTTCTAATACGAATCTTTTTATTACCTAAAAAAAATATCCTTTCTATCGTGTATGACAAGGCTATAGTTTCAAATAATGTGGATTCTGTCACTTTTTTTACATGCATTATAAACACAAGAGTATATTGTAACATGTCAGTTACAAGTTGGGACGATCATTTAATAACATTTTATTGTTATTCGAGTAGAGATTAGATATATTTACGTACGCAAATAAAATAATTTCCATGTTTACTGTACTTATTTATCTTAAATTTTGAAACTTTACTACTAGGATCTACCTTAAATTCAAATTTTTACTTCCCCCCCCCCCCTCTAATATCTGAAAATGCGTAAAAATAAATCTTGAAATTTTTAAACTTGAAGTCGCTCTTCCTCTACAATCTCAAAAACTAAAATAACTCTAAAATATACGTAAAATTCCATGACTGTTTATGAATAACAAATGTTCGTAACCCTTAGCATAACCGAGCAAAAAATTCTGAAATGGGGTAAACAGCTAGCTTTACTTTTTATTGATATATTCTTAGACTCAAAAACTGTTGGATCGAACGACAGTTGGCAAAGCGTTGGCTTCTCATTCAAAAGGTTCTAAGCTCATCTTCAGCAGCCGCATATCCTGAATGAAGTTACTGTCAGTCACACCAGGCTAATGGTGAGTCTACATTAGACCAAATTTCTATTCGTGTACATGTTGATGAGCACTGTCTTAAAATTGCGAAATCATCGGTCGTTTCTTTGCTACTCCGAACTTTAAAAACAGAAAAGAGAATATATACCCGTCAATACTTACTACACAAAGTAGTATATTTGTTGGCATAATGAACTACACAACGTTTTAAGCATCTAAAAGATCCGAAATGATGTATATGCTGCCACAAATATTTTGCAATGTTACTGCTATCACTGTTCAGAGTTGCCAGATACTGAGCTAAAATTGTTTTGTTTGGCTTTGTGGGTCTAATCTCGAAAATTTTGTTGATAAACTTAAAAATAGACTAATGTTGTTAAGCGTAGGTTTATGTATTTTTTTGTTGCAGCAAAAGCATGAAACAATACTGGAATAGTATAAGTTTTTTTTTTATATATATATATATACCAATACAGTCAATAAATTCGTGGACTGGTACCTATAATATAGGCAACCAGCCGAACCCAGATATTGTCATGGTTGCTATGCTCGGCGTAAACGTCCACACACACATACAGATCCACACTGACCTCCAAAATAGTCACCGTTGGCAGCGATGCACGTGTGCCAACGTTCGTAGAGCCGTTGAAAACATGTTTGAAAAATGTTGGCGTTAGCAGACATCTCTCGTAGGGCATCCTTTGTGGCAGTGACGATCTCGGGAGAATGAAAGCGACGTCCACGTAACTTAGCTTTCAAGCGAGGAGAGAGAGATCGAAATCGCATAGTGCGAGATCAGGTGAGTATGGAGGATGTGGCAAAACGATGATCTGCTGCCTTGCCAGCTCCTCCTAGACAAGGACAGAGAGATGTGCAGGAGCGTTGTCGTACAGCAATATTCAGTTCTTCCTGCGCCAAAGTTCAGGACGCTTACGACGTATTGACTCGCGTAGGCGGCGAAGGATCTACTTGTAGCGAGTCTTGTTGACAGTTGCTCCTTGTGGAATGAATTCCATGTGGACAATTCCCTGCGAGTCGAAAAACAGTTCAAGCATCACTTTCCTTGTGACCTGTCTTGTCTCGGGTTTTTGCGTTGTGGAGATGATGGCGATTTCCAGGTGGCTGCTTGTCTCGAATTAGTTGTGGATCGTACAGGAAACACCATGTTTCATCTGTTATTATCCGGTTCAGGAACGTTCCATCATCGTCAGCACTACTGATCAGGTCACCGTAAATGGTCATCCGCTCTTCACGTTGGTCTTGTCAGAATGCGTGGCACACTTGTGCTGGGTGACACGCGACATGTTCAAGTCATCCGTCAGAATTTTGTGACGTACCTGACTGATCCGTACTGCTGCTGCGATATCGTCTACCGACTGCGCACCACGATTGCACCCTCTTCGATCTTGCATTTAGTTCGGACTGTTGTTGGCCAACCAGTACGTTCATCATCCTCTAAACTGTTTCTCCCCTCCGCAAAACGTTAGTCCCACTTGAAAAACACAGCACTGCGGTCCAGGGCGTTGTCACCGTACACTTGCCTGATCATCAGCATCGTTTCTGTTGCGAATTTGCCTAGTTTTTGGCAGAACTTGATGTTTGCCCGTTACTCAAACTGCGACATTCTTCAAGTCCGCTGCGGCGCATTCAACTCCTTTCACAACAAAGACAATACGTCTGTTAACAATCTATGCACACACACCTGCCTCTTGCTGGCTCAGACGAACTTCCACTGATTCCTCCAGGACGACACGTCTCAGCTGTAGTAAATACTGGCGCCATACTGTGTCCAGTCCACGAACTTATTGCCTGTAGTGATATATATATATATATATATATATATATATATAAATGAGTTGACCAATATGGCGTTTCCTTAACACCTGTCCGCTCTATCCATTTTCTCCCATCAGTTGAAAACTCTTTTGCGAAACGTAACAGCTTTCCGTGTGTGTTTGTGAAATTCCTGTACACCTGTCTTGATATTTCAACATGTAACTACCTTTTTTACCATCTGATATATATACCAGGGTAAGTCATATGTTCGTAGCGTTGGGTGGCCCCGCCCACTCGATGCCGGAAAACCATGTGAAACGTGTAGAACAGGTGAAGGTGGTGGTGGCAGAAAGCGTGTCACGTGTCTGTCTGATCACAGCGCTAACGTTGTGTGGGAGGAACTACGCGTTGAATACACAGTTGGCAGGACAATGGCTGAGGAGAAACTTGTGTGTCGTGTGCTTCTGCGCCATTACTGGAAAATGGGGTTGAATGCAGCAGCAGCAGCCAAGGAAATTTGTACCGTAGAAGGTGAAGGTACTGTCCATCCGTCCACAGCTAAAAGTAGTTTCAACATTTTCGGTCTGGTGACACCAGTCTCGATGACAAGCCCAAGAGTGGACACCCTGTGACGACGGATATCGATGCCCTCCTGAACGCTGTTGAAGGAAACCCAGGAACCAGTACCCGTCAGTTGGCAGATGAGGTCCAGACATCACAAACCAGTGTCGTTCGTCATCTGCATCAACTTGGGTTTCGCTCCAGGTAACCGAGAATGGTTAAGCATGATTTGACTCCCTCTCAAGCTCAACATGTGACCCTGTGTGAAGAACTCCTTCGAAACCCAACTGACGACAGGTTTTGGCGGCGGATCACGAATGATGAAAAGTGGATCTTTCTTCGTTATCCTGACACCGGGAAACAATGGCTTCGACCAGGTACCGAGGCGCAATCAGTGGTTCAAAGAGGGCGGTTTGAAGAGAAGACAATGCTGTGTGTGTGGTGGAATTTCGAAGGTCCGGTGCACTGGGAGCTCGTTCCACATGGTCGTTCCGTAGATGGAACATTGTATGCTGAACAGCTGCAACAGGTATACGACATTGTGCGCCGTCGTTATCCAGCACTGGTGAACCAAAAGCGACTGCTCCTCCAATTTGATCAACGCTCCATGTCACAGGTCAAGAAGAGTCCGCCAGCACATTGCGGACATGTATGGCTTAGACATTTTACCACACACCCCTACAGTCCCGACCTTGCGCCATCTGATTTTCATGTGTTTCGTTCCATGGCACACTTCCTGCGGGGCAGACAATTCCATTCCGTGGATGATGTGACAACTGGCAGTACTGAGTTCTTTGCTTCAAAACCTGCAGCCTGGTATCGTCAGGGGCTTGTGTCACTGGTGGAACGTTGGAGAAGGACCATACAGTTTGATGGGATGTACTTTGCCGAATAGGGTTCTGTAGTACAGGAGGAGGCGGGTATGCACATTATCCATGAAAATGCTACGAACATATGACACCCTAGTATATATATATATATATATATATATATATATATATACGTGAAATTTTAATAGAAAGGACGAAAATCGAGTACACAATTACACTCGCAACACACTGAAGTCACTTAGAATTTTCACATACATGCGTCATCAGTAGACAGTAAAGAAGTTGGCTTAACACATGTTCAGAACTTAGTGATACAAAAACAACATGGCGGACAACCACATAAAAACCGTTGACGGCGTTCTGCGCGTGCGCAAGTACTCGTGAGAAAGGGATTTTGAAAATGGTGTTTTGTGTTGAAAATTGAGCTGGGTACAATAAAAATTTAAAAAAACAGACTCCGTAAGGGAGAGTAGTCAGGAAAGTATAATCCAGTATCGAAAACACAGTCGGAGAAAGTGGGATACAGTATAAAAAACGCACCCCGAAAAAAGTGGGAAATTATAAAAAAACTTACCCCGAAAATGTGGGATTTAGTATAGAAAACGTAACCCGAAAAGAGTGGAATATGGTATAATAGGGAACGCAATGAAAAGAGAGTAGGTTGCTGAGTCAATCAAAAAGTGGGAGTCAGTATTTAAAACGCAAAAAAAAAATCGGGCGAAGAGAATGTGTGGGTGTAGACTAGAAGAAGAAAAAAAGAAAAAAGTTACTGTAGGTTTGGACCAGGTTTAAGTTTACCATTCAAGTCCTTAATAAAAGCTCCTTCCCAGAGACGACGTGTAGATGTCTGTGGTGGGGAATAGGGTATGGATAACAGCTAAAAGGAAATTGTCATCGGAGTCAGTGTTGTGCAATTGTGTGTGTGTATAGACTGGTGAATCGGGTCTGTTGGTGACAGATAAGTGGCGGTGATTATTGACACGGAGATTGTAGCGACCCGATCGGTTTGTCGTGACATATTTTACCCTCCCCCCTTTTGCGTCTTCCTTTCCTTTTTTGTTCGTGCTTTGTCGGTGATACTTCGGCTTACTTCAAGGTGTTTTATTTGTCCAGTTGTCAAAGAAATAGAACCATTCGGGTTCTTTCTCTCATGATTGTATTGGCGGGATTTTATTTTTATTGTTTCTTTACTTTATTACTTAATTATTCTTTGCATATTTTATTGCATTATTTTCTTTAATTTTTCTTTCGTTTTAAATCTTCATAAATAAATTTAATGATCTGATTGTTGATTTATTTCGTTGAGAAATTTAGATGGTTAAGCCACACCCCATTCCGCTTTTTGTTTCTGATTCGATCCTCGTCTCTGACTGGTTGTTGCCGATCAGACAGTACTGTAATGGCCGTCGACTTGTAAAAGCTGCACTGAAACCGGCTGCCCTCGAAAATTGCACATATGAAGTAAATAATTATGCAGTCCAGTATTAAAAGTTTATAAAAATCAAAAAGTCTCGTCTGATGAAAATATCCATATTTGGTAGCTGCCTTCAAACTTCAGCAAGGTGAAGGCTGAATTAATATTTCGCTGGCTCGTTTCATCGTCCATATTGGTTGAAATTAGAAGCGAAGACGTGAAGCATTTGATGGTTCATCAGTGTGTGAGGTGATTTTGTGTTATATGTGGTGTGCAGTGGTTCTTTTCTTTCCTTTTTTAAATAAAAAAAAATCTGTGGCTCTAAGCCCCTTCAGTGTGTGTGAAAGTGATTAGTGTACCTTCAGTATGTCAGGGGTTTGTTTTTTTAGTGTAAACATGAGTGAAGTGGATATGTTCGCTTAATTTGGAAGGCATCGGGGGTCGGTTTACAATCAGTTATGTATTGGTTAATGTCTTAAATTTGTCATTCTGTCTGAAACTAGGGATGGCGAAAAGTTTCCGTATCCGAAAAAAGCGGAGCCAGATCCGGATCCCAGAAATGCGAAACCAGATCCGGATCTTCGTACAGGCAGTAACGCAGAAAATTTATTTTGGTGGATAAAAGTATCTCGCTCTATTTCGCAATTACTGAAACAGGTACCTGTGAAAGCACAAAAGGTGCCAGGAAATTTCTCAACACTGCCCTCCTTCTACAAGTAACACCATGATGGTGAGAGGCGGCAACACTGCAGAAATCGAAAGTGAGTGATTCCTCCTCTTCATTCTCAAAATCGACTGAATCCACCCCTCCTACCTGCAAGATGAGGACAAAACAAGAAGATCCCAATCAAAAGAACAGCCATTGCCTCTACAAAGTTTAAAATCAGAATCAGCGATTGTCTCAAAACTTGTGGGAGAAAAATAAAAAGATGATAATAAGTAACCTGATTTTAACTAAGTCGCCTTCGCTCGCTTGGCGGTGTCTTACCGTAAATTACATTGTAATGATGTACAATGAATTAAACCATGAATGTAAAACCTAAATGAAAGCAATTTGCAAAACAAGAAGGTTGGTGGGATCGAACCAAGAGCCTTCTGTGTAACATGCCACCGTGATAATGCATACACAAGATAAAGCTAGAAGCAGGCAATGGTGTGCCTTACAAACAGAATAAAAAATAACTAGGCTAAACAATTCAAACCCAGTAAGTTTTAATTCATTCAAAATACTGTCAGGGGCAAGCTATACTCAATCGCAAAGTTGCCTAAAGCACATAGATAAATTCAGTTGTCTCGTGGATAATATAATTTATTCTTTCTTTGTGTACTGTACGCCTTAGACGACATTGCTTTTTTACTTTCCTGAATTTTCAGTCACTAGAACCCATCATTCTGCTCGAATTTCTTATATTATTGCTAATTGTCAGTCTTTGACCAAAGTACGAAGACCTGTCAAAATCTGCGATACTTTACAGTTGTTTTGACAAGAATTTCGGTTCTAAGAAACAGAACAAAAAATTACTTGTCACTTCACTTTTGAGAAACACACTTGTAAAACCTGCCACAAAGAAACTGCTTGTCACTAGTATTACTACTCTTGTCGCTTTTGAGAAATAGGCGAGACAATAGTACATTGGTCACAAGTAACTCTCAACAGCATAGCAATCATCAATATCACACTTCAAAGTGCTTCCGATAACAATATTTCATGTCACGGTGTTGTAAGTTTCGCAACACTGCACAAGTTTTCAAAGTTGGTAGGACTAGACATTAGACAATTGTTGCCTCCCTACGCTGATTACAGTCCACCAATTAGGGTCGAGTTCCTAATGCCTATTGACTATATTGGAATGTAGTTGTTCTGTTTGTCTGGAGCTGAAGGGAGAAAGTGCTGTTGTGTTGCCATCAGTCGAATTGAAGTTTCGTAGTGTCATCATGGGGAAGAGAAGTTCCGTGCATAAACATTTTGGGAGACAAGGCGACGATGCAACATGTGCTTACTGCAAAAAGAAGCTGCACTGCAAGAACAGCACAGGGCCTTTGTGGAAACATCTTCGAACTCAACATCCAACTGTGGCTTACGTGACAAATGACGTTGATGAGGAGCTGGAAGCCATTGAATCTCACAGCAAGAGACCAGATGTCAGGTAAGACCCTTCTACTGTAACTTGTACCACACATGTGATATATTTAATTAATAGTCAGTGCTTTAGCTTGAGAGAGGGAGGGAACGCCGTCCTCCCAAATATTCTTTTTTGTCTTTTTAATGTATGACCCCGGTGGAGAGTGGAGCTACTAATTAAAGATTCGTGTTTCAAATATTTTTGTCCAACTAAAGCATTGACAGTAGAAGGCAGGCTCGTGTCCTCATAAAGATTATTTTGTGTGTGGAGGTCAGTTGGGGAGGGAGATGTTTTTCCGAATTGTGTGCATGGAGTTGGGTCATGAGGGGAAAGTCAGTCGACGTCCCCACCGCCAGACGAGTCCAACGGTACCAATTTTGTGCACGCATGTCAACCCGTTCAGAAGTTATACGGGTTCAGCGTTTTTCTGTATAACATTATAACAACCTAACTTAAACTAACCTGCTACAGTAAAAGCCCGCTAATCCTGTACCTTTGGGACTTTGACGGTGCCGAAATGCCGGATTATTGAGGGCCGTCAAAAAATGAGAAGTGCTTGGTTTAGAAAACATTGTCCAAAAACAAAACTGCACAGTACAGTAATTGCTACAAAAAACAATTATACTGTACAGGGAAGACGCTGTCTGACAGATGACTAAACACTAGGCGACACGAAATGACGGACAGGTGGCGCGTCATCACTGATAAGGGCGCCTGAACTCTACCGATCAAGCCCGATGTCCCCCGAACTGTGCCGATCGCGTCACAAGTGCTTTATATAGTCTTCTTTTTTTATATGCTTTTCTTAAGTCCACAATGGTTCATGGTGTGATCAAATCTTGCAACGTTAATTTAACTCATTTCCGCACGTCATAGAGTGATGAAATTTTGCACAGCTATGTAATTCAGGTGACAATGCAATATTCTAATGTTACTTTTATATATTTCTATATATTAAATATTTTATAAGCAATTTTAAATATTTTTTTAATTAATTCCAGCTTCTTTATTCTAAAATAAATACTTGCCTACATTGAAGCGTAGCTTCAAGGGTTGCAGAACACTTTAGGATTTGGATCACGAAACATTAGCTCGAGAAAAAGAACCGAATATCGAATAGCTAAAAAAAAATTAGACATATTTTTCTTAAACAATTCGTACTAAAAAGTAAAAAATAATTTTGTTTATACATGACTAAAAAGAAAGGCATGGGGCGCGCCAAATGAAGGATTTACAAAGTTACTGTATATAAAAGCGCGCCCCATGCTTTTCTTTTTAGTCATGTATAAAAATTATGTTTTACTTTTTAGTACGAATTGTTTAAGAAAAGTATGTCTTTAAAAAGTGTCAAGTTAATGTCCACGAAGTTGACGATATGCAGAAGCAAGATTCTTCGATTCATTCCAGAAGTCTATAAAGATGATATCGAGGAAATGGTCACTAACGTTAATAACAATGATGAGAGTGATGTAATTGAAAGTGACTTCGAATAAACAAGCATTCCTTGTCAATCATCATTTTTATTTTGGTACACAAAATCAAGGTTGAAAGTACTTTGAGTTGAAATACATTTCTTCAGCAAGAAAACGCACAAAAAATGATAGTAAACGAAAATCAGATAAAAAAAAACAACAGGTTTTTGTTGTACAGTTAAGTAATAGTAAGTATGTAGTAGAGATCTAAGTGTGAAATTTTGGGAAATATTAGTGGTTCATGAACATAATAACACATTGAAATTAGAAAATGCTGCTGCAATAACTGATTTTTTTATACATTTTTCTCCTCCCGAAAAATTTCATATATGTGACTTGTGTGGTTTTTCATCCGACCCCTTCAATTGAGTTTTTTTTTTTTGCCCAAAAATGAGTTTCTAATGATTCCACTGCTTTGTTATTTCCATTTGTAGATTGTGGTGTTGTCCCAGACACTAAGTCTACCCAGTTAACTTCTTGTGTTCTTTCCTGAAATATTACTGTAATATCGTCTGAAAACAGAGTGGGAACAATTATTTAAACTGAAAGTACACATGTATTAAATCAATTTCCAGATTTGAATAACGCAAATGTACTTATTGTAGTTATTCTGAAAATCAAAAGAATATAATCTTTCACTGTTTTATTTTTACAGGTCATTCCTCTTATCTGATGCAGATCCTGCTGAAATAACCATTGACGAAGCACCTGGACCATCTTCAGCTGCGAGTCCTTCCTCTACTACTGGGTCATCTTCAGGGCCTTCCGAACATACAGCAAGAAAGAACCAAAACGTGCCGCAGAACCTTCCTGTTACCAAAGAGAAGAAGAAAAAACAGACCAACATTTCGAAATTTTTGCAGACGTCAAGACCATGCCCACTTTCCAGATCTGACATTATAGACAGGAAAATAACAGAAATGATTGCCTTAGACTTGATGCCAATATCTGTTGTTGAAGGTAGAGGGTTTCGCAACTTCATGTCCACAGTTGAACCAAACTACTGTTATCTCGCCAAACCATGACACGAAGACTGGATGCCCTATATGAATCAGTGAGAGAAAAGGTTGAGAACACACACAATTAAACTTCGTGATTATGTAGCACTGACCACCGATTCGTGGGCATCAAGAGCCACTCAATCCTACGTGACAGTCACTGCACATCACTTAACCGAGGACTTCGCTTTCCGTTCTCATGTACTTCAGACTGTGGACATAGACGATAGACATACAGCTGACAACTTGGCCGAGCATCTGATACACGTCACAGAGCGATGGGACATTAGTGAGAAAGTAAGCGCCATTGTTCATGACAATACCAGTAATATTGTCAATGCAGTAACTAAGCTACCCTCCTATATAAGCGTCCCTTGTTTCGCACATACATTGTAGTTGTCTATTAACAGGGGACTGGCACGTCACAAAATACAGGAAGTGCTGCTGCTTGCAAGTAAAGTTGTAAGTCACTTCAATCACAGTACCGTGGCCAGCAGAGAACTGACAGAAAGACAGAAACAGCTGAATCTGCCAATACATAAGCTGGTACAGCAAGTAAAGAGTCGTTGGAACAGCTACTACGACATGATAGAGAGACTCATTGAGCAGAGGCGAGCTGTGACAGATGTTCTTACAGACAGATCGATCACAAAAGCTTCCAGTTACAAGACCATGGAAATTACTGAGGAAAAGTGGCAACTGATGGAAATGTTAGCCAGATGTTTAAAATCACTGAAGATTGCAACAACTGTTCTGTGTAGTCAAGAGCATGTGACGCTGTCGACAGTTTTGCCAATAGCTTTCGGATTGGTGAACATACACTTGCAGCCACTGGACTCAGATGAAGCAGAAGTAAAGCTTGTGAAAGAGGACATTAGGTCAGACTTGACAGAACGCCTCCAGCTAGACTCCCCTGATACCCTCTGCAAGAAGAGCTGGGCTGCGGCTTCTTTGCTGGACCCACGGTACAAGGCAGTATTGTTCTTCTCAGAAGAACATCGGGTAATGGTGGCTGATAACTTACTCAGCCAGCACACACACACACAAAATACCATTGAAAGCACGAGGGAGGAGGCGACAAACCGTGAGATTGCATCAGCAATGGACCTCCTGTTGGGACCTGATTACACTCAGACACAAAGCACGACCTCCGGTATAGAGGGAGAGATGCAGATCTATCTATCAGATCCACCAGTTTGTCTGCTTGTCCCCTCAAATGGTGGAAATAAAATACATCAAGATTCCAGAAACTTTCAAAGATAGCCAGGAAATCTTGTCGTACCCGCCACATCTGTTCCATCAGAACGCGTGTTTTCAACAGCTGGTCTCGTTATCGCAAGTAGAAGCCGACTGAGTTGGGAACATGCTAACAAAATCATATTCCTAAACAAGAATATGTAATCATGTGACATAAAAGTGGACAATGGATGTTTGATATGTGAATAGTAAATACCAGCATGAATTTGTGTGTGCGTGTGACTTAAAATGTCGAGTGATGCTTTTAAACTCATTTAGTGCTTTTTAATCTTCATATTTCCAGTATGAAAATATCAAAAATAGATACTCATAAGAACAGTCTATCCAATAAAAAATAAATGAGATATCATGGAAGTGATATTCAAAATTACACGTCATGCTAAGCCATGCTGTGAAGTGTTTCTCAATATATTATACAGCATTAATGCATATTCAGCACAACCTCGATAAATGTGTAAATTTGCGAAAGTATATGTTTCTATATGGAAATCGCAGTTTTCATCTGATTCTGGCATTTTCCTTTAATATTGCACGTAATTAATTGATTACTTAATTATAGCTAACGTTCTTGGGGGAAGGGGGGGGTTAGTTAGCATGGTTTGAATCACTGTTACTATAGCACTATTAACAAACTGTGTACTGGTATCTATATTTGATTAATTAAACACACGAACACGTAGGCATGGCTGAAAGATTTCAAGTGGAAACTAAAAATAAAATCAAGTTACATTTCTGATAGCACAAGTAACAGATTTTTTTCTATGTAACTCGAAGAAAACTAACTTTGATTTAGCTAAAATTGTGAATTAATTGTATACAATGATGTGGGATTTACAAGGAAAGCACTTTAAGTCATGATCGCCAAATGCATGTATGCATTGTTTTTTTCGAAAGATACTAAAATTAGAAGCTCAAAAAATCAAACTTCAGAGGCAACTTTGCCCTAATATGTGTATAACATACAGGATTTTGTATTGTATGTTAGGTTATTTTAAGAGTCATTCCATGTCACAGCGACATGCCGAAAAATTAAATTGCCGGAAACTTTGTGCATACAAACACTTGCTTCTAGATTCGATGAAGAGGTGCGGCTTGTTATACGGTTACGTTTTGTGTTGCGTGTTTTCAGACATTGTAACTATGCGCTTATATGGAGAGAGCTGGTGCACGTGAATATATATATATATATCCGTGCAATTAAGCATATTAAAAAGAAGTGATGATACATTAGTTTGAAGCTTTGAAAATAAGAAATCAGATGATGTAGTGAATCAGTTTGCAGTAACTCGTTTCTGATTGGTCAAAAACCGTAAAAATACGTTTCTTCAATTTCCAAACAACGGATACTTTGATTGCTTTGAAAATGTAAGGAAATATTTGTAATTGAAATGAGTTCTCTCCATGGTGGTATATAGTATTCCACAATGAAAATATTAAAACGAAACGTTTTGTGAAATTTTCAAGTTAAAAATGTTTTTTGGGAGTTGCAGCAACTTTGTTTTACCATTTTCGACCAACCAGAAACGAGTAACAACAACTTGATTCATATTCAATACAGCATCTGATTTCTTATTTTCAAACTGATGTATCATCACTTGGTTTTACAATGCTTAATCGCACAAATATAATATTTTTTTTAGTTTTCACATATAGCAGCCCTCTCTAGACTTATATAGTTACAATGTCTGAAAACCCGCAACACAAAACGTAACCTTATAACAAATCGCTTTAGACCTCCTCATAGAATCTAGAAACAAGTGTTTGTATGTACAAAGTTTCCGGTAATTCAATTTTTCGGCATGTTGTGACATGAAATGAATCTTAAAATAGCCTAACATACAATACAAAATCAAATGTGCACGTTATACACATATTAGGGCAAAGTTGCCCCTGAAGTTTGATTTTTTGAGCTTCTAATTTTAGTATCTTTCGAAAAAATAATGCAGATATGCATTTGGCGATCATGACTTAAAGTCCTTTCCTTGTGAGGACAGACTGATGAACGTATAACCAGGTACCTTGTTTGGACTGGTAGTTCCCAGAGAGAGGTTCCCCATTTCTACAATTGACTTCATGTTAAACTCAATCTGATTTTTATCAGATCCGGATCATATTGCACCTGGACTATTCTCTGGCCATCCCTAGCTTTCTAGTTAGAAAAATGGCGAATCTGCTCACTGGGAATTGTCACAACTAACAGGAAGAGGATACCGGAGCGTAACAGGCTCAATCATCAAGTTTAACATCATTTTATAGTTATTTGAGGAACTTTTCAGCTAAATTAAAGTAATTTTTCTTTGTAATACATAGAAAAAAATCGATGACTTCTGTTCCGCTCATAAAGAATTAGTAAAAATTACAAATTACTTTTATTTGTGTGACTAGTTTTATTATTATTATTACTTTCCACAAGTCTTTCAGTCATACTTACTTTTGTATGTTAAACTTTAAACATAGATAAAATTTCTTAACAATTAACAGTACTATTACTAAGTTCTGTAGAAACATAACTTGAACTATAAAAGCCAATTTTGAATTTTAATTTAGTAAAAATCGTCATTTCATATCTATTAATTGGTATAAATTATTATAAATATATTTTGTAAAGTGAGCCCAATACAAACGAATGCTTAATGTTAACGCTTTATTGATGCAGTTCTACTAATCACATGTGAGATTAATTTAGGTTTTTTCAGTCAATTGTAGATCCCAGACCCGGCGCCGGCCATTCTGGTCGGGTTTTTTCCGTGGTTTCCCTCTGCCCAACCATGCGAAATCAGGGATGGTACCCTGACCCAGGCCAGGAAACCTTCCTTTATCCATCAATTCCATACATTGTCTCACTTGTGGTCTATACTCTATAGCTTTCACTGGCACTGAGTACCCTCCCCTATTGACCAAGCATTAAAGGAAGAAAAAGCATGGCATATTATAATTTTAAAGTTCCAGTGTTGTCAGTGCTGTGTCCAAGTTGTGACCGACATCCTGCTCTGTGTCAACTACATACAAGTACAAAATGATTATATACCAGGCCAACAAACTTTTGTCACATATCTCGGTACACCAGTCATGAATATCTCACTACAAACTACCGCTGTCATGTTAGCAGGCTTTCACATATCTTTCACAAAACAAACATCTACGCGTCACTTACTCTATACGTTCTCAAGGGAAGTCACACTGGTTTTTTTTTTCTAATTCTAATATATTAATTGCAAATGGCCTCAAGCCTGTGTCAATTTTATCGTGACTAAAAAATCAATTGTCCATTCTACGTAACTAAAATCTACTATAAGACAAAATTGTCTGAAAATAAATCACCCGTCACTGTTTTATAACTAAAAGTAATATATACACAACTACTTTCAATGAATCATGTCTTCATTCTTGCAATTACGGAATTAATTAAATCTATAGGAGCCGTGTCCAAGTCTCTAATAGACCTTGGTAAAAAACGACCAGTGATACAAATTATACGAAGCTCCTATCTCACAAACACAAACCTTATACGAATGATCCATTCCCAACGACTATAATAATTTGGCAAAGAAAGAAACTCACAAGAACACCAAACGATTTGTCCAAAACAAATCTGACAAGAAGGCTGAGACGGAAATATAATCGACGTTCAGACTTCAGTTCAGGCAAAGACTGCCAACCCAAATCCTCCAACATAAAAACCCTCTTCTCATAACGAATTAATTTCCCACAGACAAACCTGTAATCACGACGTTGCACCATTTCCAACGACCGAAATAGACCAAAATAGACCAGTGATTGTTTTCTAGTTTGTAGTACATATTTTACCCTGTGCATTTGATATGAGATCCTAGTTGGAACTTGGAAGGTGGACGTGCAAGCTTCGCGTTCTTCACTAGCTCTTACATTGACACAAGGAATTTACAGGACCGGGTTCTGGTGTTGATCTTGATACTTGGATACACTTTAAAGACTACAGATTATGCACACTACGAAAAATGGGACCCAGAATGGATACCAAATACTGATCTGGATCCGGAAAGAAGATCCAGATCTGAAGGAAGCGGATCTGGATCCAGATCCGAAAAATAGCGGATCCAGAACCGGTTCCGAAAAGATCCGGATCTGGCCATCCCTATCTGAAACCAAAGTCTGCTTCACATAATTATGTTTTGGTAGCGAAATTACAGAACGTTAACATTGGTTCGAAGCGTTGAATATTTTACCTTGCACTACACTATAGTTGATGCTACTTTTCAAATGCACATTCTTTCTCCACTCAGCATTTTGTTTGTTCATTTCGGAAATTAGTGTGGTTTAAATTGCACGAAATCTCTACAGTTTGTCCTTTTTGTTTAAAGTAAAATTTAAGAATTCGCAATGTTTTGTTTCGATTACAAGCAAAGTTCAAAACTCCTTCGTTGCGTTCGCGAACAGAAATTCAATCTGTAAATTTGTTTCTAACCTACCTTGGCTGTATTATCAAATTGGAGATTAGGTTATGTTCAAAAATGGAAAATACATACGAAATGTTTGACAACGATTTTGGAATATCAAAGTTAAATTTCTGCCCAGTAGCTATATTTGTAATTAATCTTTTTCGTAGAAAAAAAAAATGTTATGGTTCGATGATTGTAGAAATTTTGTTTAACTGGACTACAGTATAGAATGTCTACCATATTTTGAAATTGAAAATAACCTAATCTTTTTTTGGAAGAAATCTGTGTGAATTCTTGTTTCTCCTAATAGGCAGAGCATTTCTGTAAACAATTAAATTACTTTGTGATATGTGAAATTAACAGCATATTTAAAAACACGTTTTGATCCAAAGATTCTCTTCAGAAACTTTTTAGCGAAATTCAGCGATCAGTTTTTTTGCATTGAGTTTGTTATTCTTGAGCAAGAATAAATAATATTTTACCAGATATTCCTTGTGTTAAGGGTTTTATTAAGAAGTAGGTCGTTTACCATCTTTGTGGTATTGCTGTAAAGATTCCCAACCTTTCGCTATTTCAGTCCGCGAAGTGTTATTTCATGGGTATATCAGAACTTAAGATAAAGTTGTTTTGATAGTTTGATTCGATGCTTCAGCAAACATTAGGGAACAGTCAAATCAGTTGAGCTTATCTAAATTCCGTGATTAAGGTTAACTAGTGCGCGGATGCGTTGAGTCTAGTATGTTTTAGGTTTCTAGTTGCATTAGGTCACTAAAATAGTGTTTTGTGTTCTGCTTTGCTGCGGAATGTTCTCACCTGCACCCCCCACTTCTTGGGGATCTTTTTCCTTCGTGTTCTAGCCTTCCGCTTTAAGCCAACTTTCTGCGTTTTTGGCACTTCTTTTCGGGCTTCTTCCATGCATGCTTCGTGGTTCTATACTAGTGCGTGTTCTGTCTTCGAGTCCTTGGCTGAAGCAAGGTAGTGATGGGTAGGTACCCTCCTTGTCTTCAGGTCAGATAGCAGTTTTTTTTTCGTCTCCTGTGGCGTAATGTAGGCTTGTCTCTCAGGTAGGTTTGGCCACGTTATTTGAAGTTTTGCGTAAGCCCCCTTTCGGCAACAGGGCGCCACTGGCCCCCCTTGTTTGCTTTTGTGTCTACCTGCCTTTGAGGAGGAAGTCTAGTACATTACAAGGTTCAAACGACCACCTGTTTCCCCCACATAGAATACCGGGCAGAGGATATATTTGAGGTTTGACAGGTTCCTTTGGGATGTAGAGTGAAGTTGTCATTGGCTGCGTTGATAGATGAAGACGAAACAAGAATGGGACAAGTTTTACATCTAGCACACTTTTTTCAGTGTGCGTTTTCTATACTGTATCCCACTTTTCCCAACTGAGTTTTATATACTGGATTCCACTTTCCTGACTACGTTTCCCTCAGTGTTTCTTTCAGAAGATTCCGTTCGGGGGGAGGGGGCGAACGAAAATTATAATAATGTATATTGACTCCAATGTACTAAAACATAAAATAACAACAGTGTTACTTAATATGTCGTACTTCCTTAGTTAACCTCAAAATAACATGAACAATGTTCATAGAATGTGCAGTTATATACGTATTTCAGGATGTATGCCTGAAAGAAACAGTAGTTTCACTTACTGAGTACGTTAAAAAAAAAATGTACCTAGCTCATTTTCAACACAAACACCATTTCCAAAATCCTTTTCCCATGAGTAATAGCACACGCCCAGAATACCGTCAATTGTTTTTGATGTGGTCGTCCGCCATGTTGTTTTTCTATCACCAAGTTGTGAACGTATGTTAAGCGAACTCTTTATTGGCTACTGATGACGCATATATGCAAAAGTGACTTTAGAGTGTTGCGTGTAATTGTGTACATGATTTTCGTCAAGATATTAAGTACTAATCCCTTCCTTTCTATTAAAGTTTCACATATTGCCTATATTATATATAGGAAAGCTGGGAGGGCAATTTAAGGTAAATTTATGAGAAAAATGAAAGAAAATACAGCTTGTTATATGTTCCGTATTCACACATTTTCGCATATATAAAAGTCACTACGATATTTCGTGAACACAGTTGCACGTTTCCAAGTGTAGAGGAAGAGAGAGAAATGCTCGTGTTCACAAATTACAAGATTGAAGAGACAATGGCGACACGTAGCGGACGAAGCATCAAATCTGGAGAACTTACTGCCGTGGCGCGTAGGTTTCCGGAGCTTGGAACAATTTACAACTCTCTAGCGTGTAAGTACAGGGTGGGATCGTGAATGAAAATGTGTTGAAAATGCAGATAAAACTGGAAGTTGAGTTCTTGAAGGTTAAGGCCAGGATATATTTACGCGCTTAAACTGAGATTTGTTATGCTCGCTGTTTTCGTGTTTTCGAAAACCTGAGTCCTTCTCCATAGCTCTTTTCCAGTTTTGTACCGAACTGATGTAAATATATCCTTCTCCCCATTCTTTTTGTTAGGCAAGGAAAATAAAAAGCTGCATTTTTCTGCACACTACTCAATCAACGGAAATGTTTTATACCAGTTACTTTTGAATGACCGATTGTCCTTGCCGTATTTTGTTTTGGGGTAATGATTCAAATGTGGTTGGTGAGGTTCGTCGGATGGAAATTCTGCTAAATCGTTGACACGATTAATACAACTAGGGCTTTCGCTTGGACACAAAGACACGTCTGCTTCCACTGACAAGTCCTTAGTAGTATCAGAAGCGATGCTGTCGTCTTCGCTCTCTCCAGCATCACAAAATTCTAGTTCATTTTCACTTTCTTCGAAATCGAACATTTCAAATTCCGAAACCAGGTGGTCACAGGTATTCGTATTTTTTGTCTTTTTCTCTATTGAAGAAGAATCATCAGTTGCGTCAACGGGTTGAAAATCGCGCTTCTTAGAACACGAGGAAGACACTGAGAAGAAATCGCTGATAAGTTTTTTCGACATATTAGCTGAACAAGCACTGACCACCGAGACTTCTGAGCGCAACAGAGATCAACTCCACAATGCTATAATAAGAAGTTTTAAAAGCAAATCTATCTATAATTTAATGGTACATGAGTAAGACATGCGGTACATTGCTGTAAACAATTGCAAGTTGCATTGTTGCAACCCTGTTTTCAAGACGCTATCGCGCCGGACACTACTCTGCTCCTCCTCTTTCTAAAATAAGACAATACTGCCCAGCCCTGTCCATTATTCAATCGGCTTTTTAAAAAGCAATACCTTTTCCTTCAGTGCAACAAATATAAACACCGGCGTTTACAATAGCATAACTGTTTTTGTTTGTTCTAATTTTATTCACTAATCACGACTTTCGTCATCGTTATATTATTACAAGTGTCTGCCTTAAGATAATTGTTCATTGCAGAGTTATACAGAGTGCTAGAATTGCAATCGAAAGTAATACCTATTGCTTTTGAAGTACAGGATGTCGCCTTCATTATTCTACTGTTGTTGGGGTAGGCGAGGGCATTCACCGGGTGGGCGTTCGCCCACTCCCACCCACCCTTAATGCCGTCCCTGTTCGATTGCGAAGGAGGCAGGGACTAATATGGTGCGGATACATAAATCAAAGATTGCTGCTGTCAAACACATTCAAATTATGCTTCAAGAGGATTTGGGATTAGCTCCAAACTCACAAATAATATGCAGATTTCCGGGAGAAATATAATAAACCTTTATTAACTGAATTTCTTGCTTGTTCTATTTTGTTTAGTGATCTCTGTAGTGTAGATTATCTTTGTGCTCCAATAAATCTTGATCATTTCACCCATCTAAATTCCAGTTCCGACTTTCCAACCCATGCATAGAAAGGTAGTATGGGGACAACGTCTATTCAAGAGTCGGTAGTAGATTCTTGGCCACAATGAGAACGATAATAGTTCTAAATCTCTAAAGAAAGGAGCCGGTACAGACCTACCTTCGCCTACAGCTTCAGAACACACAGTCCATTCCGAATTTCTTTAAACTGAGATCGGTAATGAATCCCAGGTACCTATCTGTGAATTTAAATCAGTGCATTCATTCAAATCTGCCTGAATTCGAACATGGACTTCCTCTCGCACAGGTTTGAAATAAACACTCACAAGTAAAATGTCAAATCTGACAGCTTGTCTACCTAAAAAATAATTTTAAAAAACCTTTAAGCTATATAAAAAAGGTTTAAAAGAAGCTACTTCACAACAAATAATAGCATGTTCTCTATAATTTCCTTTCTTCTGCATCTTGTGGGAGGGCTTAGAGTGTAACGATAATCTTCCTTAACTCCCCATACAAATGCGTCGACTGGAAAATCGACTTTTAGCAAACGAAAATTGGGACTTGCAATGCACTTGGTCGGCAGTAATAGTCTTCCAGAGTACCCCTTTCCTAAATGTTGATATCTCCAAGTAACAAATCCATCAAATCTCCATTAAAAATCGTCAATAGGAATAAAAATCTAGATTGAGATTTTCAACAAATAAAAAAATGAGAATAAATCCATTTGCCATACTCAGACAAAAAATTTCTGGCAGAATCCCTGTGGTGGTTGCAACAGCAAAGTAGCTTATCCTCAAAGCAACAAAAATAGAAAAATTATCTTCCCCGTGTCCGCGACGAAATACTTAAGCAATACTTTAACGAAATCGTCAAAAATTATCAGGGAATTAAACGGGAATTCAACCAGTGAGCTCCCCCAAAATCTTAATTAACAGTAATGTTCATATGTACCTAAAAATGCTGTCTCCGCTGCCACCTTGCTTAATTCTCTGCCACAGAAAATCAGTCTTCATGGTTGCCCATTAGACTCGAGCAACAGACTTAGACGTTGCTTCTAAGAAGTCAAAGTTAATACTGAAATCTGCGACCTCCCCACTAGAAATTATAGGTTTATATACAAACTCGGTAGTGTCCTCCTACAGACTTTCTCATGAATCATGATAAAAAAAAATCCCAGTAACAAAGAAGCCTCCTATCGTCGACTACCAAGGAGATGAAGACAAGACAGCCGACGTTCAGCACAAAAAACAAGCGTTGAAAAAGGACAAGCGAGCAAAAAACGGCTATTTAATTCCCCCAGAGTTTTTTATATCCAAGAAAAAAGAAAAGTGCTGTTGCCGTGAAGAGTTCAAAGATAGCTCAAAAAAGATTTATCTTCGTTGGGCAGAAAAATATACATACAAGTAGATAGAAAATTACATACAGTAATACATATGATTAGAATATAAATGTACATGTAGATGCATGATTTGAATATTAAAATTGACCCCGGCCGGGTTTGAGTCATATCATTTGCATATCACACACACACATACAATATAAAATTAGTAATATTTTCATAATGGAGTAAATAATGCATACACTTCATACGTACTTTTCAATTACTGACGGAGGAGTTAGGCTCTGTCGCAGAACATGCCCCCCCCCCCTCTCCCCAACTTGAAGGATGTCATCAGGAGTCTTTAATTCATAATTATATGGCTTTTCTCTCTGTGAAAACAAAGTTTATCATTAATGCAGTCAAGTAGTGTCAATCAGAGTTCTGAACATCACTTAAATAAGAGCCTTAGGATGTTCCCTCAAATCAATTATCACACTTTTCATTAAAAAAAATAACGCAAATGAACCATAATTATTTACATTTTGATATACATAACGCTCCAGAGGCAGCTATTCATATGAAGTGAGTAAAGCTGTACTTCACTTATTATTTTATTTATGTATTCAGTAAATATCATAAAATGTCAGCAAGAACAACTCGCTTTATTATAGTTTCGCCTACAAATAATTATCAATTCTGACGCTAGAAGACGCCATCAGTCTTACAAAGTAGGCTCCTTTGGTTTCTCAGCAAAAGGAAGCATTTAGGATTGGTCCTAGCTATCTTTTTTTCTACTGACCTTGAGCGGAAGTGTGGTCCACTATCTGTAGCAGAAGGTGTACTTCTCAGTCATGCCATTCTGACCAATCAGAAGCGGCCTGGAGCTTAGCGCTGGCAGAGGCCTACTCCTTTCTTTCCTACACCGTGGCGTCGCCTGTGAAGTTCTTTCCTGCTCTTTCCAAATGAGATTCTTTGCCCATAGTGTACTATTACTTCGGCTGATTTACGTCACAGTATAGGCACAGCGAGTCAAAATCACGCGAAGCACAGTGCAAATCAAATGGCCGCAGTTACATGGACAACAAATAAGTCCACATTTTAACTTAATAAATATATTAAATTATTTATCTTTTCTTTAGGGTATAGAATAGACATGCTGTTGAGTAGAGTGAAATTGTTATATAAAAATTATAATTATATTTTAACTTAATTACCTTAGGTGATTATATCTCACCGGGGAGTTATAATTAACCCTTGCACTTGTGAAAGAAATATAGAATAAAAAACTAGGGAAGTTCAGGGATCCTTTAGATACGAGCGTCTAGCCGCAGGTCACTGGAATTAAAATGGCGGCACACTTGGAAACACTTCCGGTACGGCACAGAACTTTTGCCTAAACAGAACTTTTGAGTAAACAGTACTTTTGCGTATGCCCACCGCTAACAGGGGGCTGCGCCCCCCCCCCCCGCGGCTAACGCCGCCCAGCTCCCTTCGGACGCACCCTTCCCCCCTTGCACACCTCGCTATCGCTCGGTGTGCATCCTGCCCTGGTGGGTTTATATACATCCTAGTTTTTAGTGGCATCTTTTAAAATTGTAAATCACAACTTTTATTAAATTTCCTTTCGTGTACTTACATAAAAAACGAAAAAACTTTAATTTTCTTTAAAAAAAATATGTAAATGGTCAACGCCAGGGTTTGAACCCGGGATCTTTGGATTAGCTGTCTAACGTCTTGACCACAAGACCAAACTGCAGCTGGCGGAATGAGCGCTTCTCGCTGTTACTTATCGTTCAGGATAAGAGAGAGTGGGATACTTCCGCTTTAGTAAGCCGCCATTTTAATTCCAGTGACCTGTGTGTAGACGCAAGTCTTTAGATGATCTTGTGGGAACCCACTAGGTCTTCCAACTGCTCATGATGTTTTATGGAGAGTTGCTCGTCTTCTTAACTGCTTTCCTTCCACGTTTGCCTGGTTTGTTAGCTTCATCTTCTACTGGCCTGAAGTGGTTTATATAATCCTCGGATCTGTTAGACGATTCTGATTCTTGAGGTATACTTATATTAGAGAAGTCTGATATCCTTTCAGAATACGTTACTTCTCCAAAATAGAATTCACACGAGTCGCTACCCCTCGATGATATATATATATACACACACACACACACACACACGTGGGTTGACTGAAAAATTCTCGGTCTACCCATGAAGCATTTGTCGTAGCCCAATTTTATTTTTGCTAATTATAGTACATATCTTTGAAAGGTTCCATACATATTTCTCACCAATATATTTTTCTTTGTTTTAAGTATTGAAGACTGAAGTGCAGAAGTTGTCCATTGTCTGAAAAATGGATAAAGTGAGCAAACGTGCTGTTATCTAATACGTGCTGAAAAAAGGAATGAATGGTCAGGACATGACGGAAATATTAGGGGAGGATGATCCTTCTTATTCGACCGTTAAAAAGTGGGTGGCGGAATTCAAGATACCCCTCGCAGTGGAAGACCAGAAATTACCTGTACGGAGGAAAACATCACCGCAAGCCAGGATCTCGTAATGGTATACAGGCGTATGACAGAACGTTTCATCGCAGAGAAAGTGAGCATAACCCAGGAACGTGTTGGACACATTCTAACAATTATGCTGGACATGCACAAGGTGTCAAGTCGGTGGGTCTCGAGAATGTTGACTGTTGAAAACAAACGTGAGAGACACGTTATGTCTGCCGCAAACTTGACTTTCCTTGAGGCAGATACTGTGAAATTTCCGGAACGTTTTGTGACCATGGACGAAGCATGGGTTCACTACTTTCAACGAGAGTCCAAGGTGCAATCAAACACTGGAAACACCCCTCCTCCCCCTCTCCCAAGGAATTCAGTCCCATCAGCTGGTAAGGTCATTATAAATTCCTTTGCTTTTTATTAATGCAACCGATTGTTTTTCTGATTCAGAAATTGCTGCTAATGCATTGGTCTTATTGGGATTCGAGGCGTGTCATCCTGGCTGAATACCTCAAAAAGGGTGAAACTGTGAACGGTGCGTATTCTGCTGTTCAACTGAAGCATTTGCGGGAGGCCACCAGGGAGAAACGTTCCGGAATGCTGAAGAAGCGTGTCCTTTGCCACCAAGACCAACGCACCCGTGCACAGTCCACCGTTGCAATGCCTACCATCGAGTCTTGTAGCTTCGAACTGGCTCCACACACTTCCTACTCCCCAGACTTGCCTCTCTCAGACTTTCATCTGTTCCGTAAGCTCGAGCAACACCTAACTGGAACTCACTATTCATCAGATGATGACGTCATGGCTGCAGTGGCGGACTTTTTTAACATGCAGGATGAAACGTTCTACAATGAAGGCATAATAGTGTGATCGCCTCTCATTGTCAATCATTATTAATTTTGTATTTATTCTTAAATTTTCATTTTTGTAATCATATTTCTATAATTAACTTTTATTTTCACAAATATTTTATTCTGTTGTAAATTCTAAAGAATAATAAAGATGGCGGGTAGAGAATCTCAACACGAACTCCTTTTAGCAAAGCAATATACGGCAAACCACACACACTTACGGAAATTATGACGTAGACCTATTGTTCTACTTTCCTTTAAGCGGCCATTTTGTTCATTTTTAAGACATCATACGATCGTCACGTGAAAGCACTAAGACGCACAAACAAGAGAGCAATGAACTATATTAACCTAATTATTTCGTCACTTCAAGACGGTATATAAAGGACCCCGACAGACCAATCGATCTGCTATCTCACACAGCCGGTCCATGCTGTCACTCAGTACTAAAGTTCTAGAAGGAAGCCAAGAAACATAGAAGGAAGTCCAGAATAGTTTAAATCTCATCTTAAAAGAAGCAGTCAATTTTGATACAAGTCTTAGAAGAACACAACTTTCAACTTTATTTTCCAAGGTATGTTTCAAGGATTTCTTAGAACATTGGTGCTTAAATAGTTTCATTGCCTGAACGATTCGTGTGCTCTGTTGAATATTTTAGATTTGAATATAGCTTTTCGGTGTGTGCTGTATTTTATTTTGTTCATTAATCTTCGAGTTGAGATTCTGCGCCTTTTTAGGGAAAATGTAAAATCTTGTTATCCACTTCATTCCTAAAGCTAGAATATACTCTATCCCAGAAGTTACCATTATATTAAAGCTAATATCCACTTAACTCACGCTGAACGTCCCTCTCGTATTTGCGAATGCTCAAACCTTTATCTGAGTTACGCTCGAGTAGACTTCTCTTTAGCCCCCAAATAACAAAACCTAAAGTCTACGTAATATTTGCCCCCACAAATAGAGAAATAATTTCTCTATAATTGAACACAATTGCAAGACGAAGTTCTAGGACAGGACAGGACAAGTTCACAGGACAAGTTCTAGACGTTCACATGGTGAATGGACGCCCAGGTTCGAATCAAGTTCGAATACGGTAATTTCCCAGTTTTTGTTAAATTTTAACACATTTTTTTTTAAGTTTTGCTTTTCGGTTAGATAAAATACACTAGTGTACTGCGCTTTTCTATATACTAGCTTAGGAACGTCGTGTTCAAATTTAATTCGAATCGGATAAATTACTAAAGGATGTGTTGTCATCTTCCACGCGAACAATGGGAGAATATTCATCCCAAAAATATAGAACCAATTGATATTCAAACTCAATATTTGAACTACCCTTTGTTTGTTCTCCAAACAACGCAGTGTGTAGCTAATATTCAACAATATATTGTATATAATATCGCGCAAACAAAACCAGTTAACCAAATTCTGACACCCACCACTTTAGACAAACTTTTGCGTCATATATTTTCAGCGATTGATTTGCAAAATGAACAACGTGTAATTGTGCTATAAACATTCATAAATAAAGCAATTAACGCACTTTTGGAAGCACAATATTTCTTTGGTGATTCTTTTACGTTGCATATTACAACGACTGCATACAATACAATCGAGTTTTTTGTCACTAGTGATGACAAATCAACGATTTTACATGCGAAACTCCCAAGTACAAATAACACCGCAGATATCATTTATGTTCGACAAACATTAGCATAAAATATTTACACAATGCAAACGTGGATGCTACCACTATGCCAGTTGTATGCTGCAAAAATCATACAGTCAATTCGTCCTTATGCTCCTAAATATTCGCGATTGATTGCACTTGCACCCGAACAGGAGATAAATCTTCGCGAAATATTACTTATTTGTGCAAAGAATTTTTCTGATAAACAGAAATTTGTACAATTTTGTAAGCGAATGACGAATAAGATTTTATCTTTAACATTGCTAGTTAAATTTAAAGCAGGGAATGCATTTTCTTTCCGCATGGAATTTGAAGACAATAATAAAATCAGGTTTACGATAAAGGATATGTAATGAGAACGGAATAAGCAAGGAAAAAAAACTGCACTATTTACGTTCATGCCGGTTAATACACGACGACGCGAATACCGCCACATCAATTCTAGCGACTCGGACGGAACAAGACAATCTGATCATACATCTGATTCAGACGAAACTACCAATATGGCAACTCCAAAC
This sequence comes from Lepisma saccharinum, assembly GCA_022664845.1. Lineage (NCBI taxonomy): Eukaryota > Metazoa > Arthropoda > Insecta > Zygentoma > Lepismatidae > Lepisma > Lepisma saccharinum. Next base: position 103,313 of record JAGDQP010002511.1, read on the forward strand.
GTTATAGTCTATAACAACAGTTTACCTTTGCCTCGATTCAGCTCTAAGACAGGGTCAATCGACTCTTTCTTCAAATCATTTGAAGATGTCGCAAAACAAAATAATTGGTCACTTGACAAATGCAAAGAACTGTTACCTACCACATTTCTTTCTTTCTAAAGACAGGGACCGAATACAGGTCTGCATAGACAAATTTCACTTACAAGATTTGCCTTACGCTGACTTTAAAAAGAAAATATTGCAAATTTTCAGAAAGCCAAGTGCTAAAATTGATGTCGGAATCAAATTACGCGAACGTATACAGCGCAAACGCGAAAATGTAACGAATTATGTTATCGATATTCAAGCATTGATAGCAAAATTCAATTACGACATTGAAGAAGACGCAACAGTAAGTCTTATAATAAATGGCTTACGACCCTATTATTTAGAACGAATAGGGAATAAATCGTTTCAAACAGTAAATGAATTACTTACTGAATT
>JAGDQP010002512.1:0-43357 GCA_022664845.1 Lepisma saccharinum
CGAGAGAACAGAACTTCAGGCAAACATACTCTTCCTTTAGTTGTTCAGCAAACAACATCCGTTGCTACATCTAAATCTGCTTCATTGGGAACATCAGTTAAACACCGACGCGGTAGCTCACAAATATCTCCCGCAAGTTCCAGATCTACATCACCGCAACTACGTCATTCAGGCAGCTCACCACCACCTAAAAGAACTCATACTCTCAGTGCTTCCGATACCGGGTCTGAAAAGTGCATGAATCTCTCTGACTCCGAATCGATCCACGATCGAACTTCTGGACCTCCACAAGGTTCCATATTCTCCTTTCTACTGACCAACTTTGATTCCAAATTCAGTACACCAAGACTTCTGTTCCAACAACTGATCAAGTATGTTCCTAGAGAAAACATCTCACAAATAGTGCCAACCCGCAATGGGATCATTATCAAGTCAACTGACATCAATTTTGCTAAAACAATCAGAAACAAACATAGTTACGAGATATTTGGAAAAGAAGCCAAACTTACATCCATGGAAACTAGGTCAGTCAAACTACCACCTCCTCCACGTAGAACACCCATGTTGTCAGTCGTAATTCGCGGAGCCGAACCTGACATATCCGACACTGAAGCAGAAAACGAATTAAAATCCGAAGGACACACCATCTCAAAGTGCTTACGAATCAAGACACAACAAGGAACAGCCAGTTACATGATACGAGTTCTGACACCACATCAACCAACCATCGATCATCTGCTAAAATTTGGTGCATTCATATTCAAAAAACGCTACAGGGTAGAACCGTCTCGCACCACTCCACCTCTTCCACTGAGATGCGAAAAATGTCAGACGTACAACCATCATAGCACCAAACATTGTCCAAACAATGCTAAATGTGCATATTGCTCAGGCCCTCATCAAACCTCTCAGTGCATCAATCAACAACAACCACCTCAGTGTAGCCAATGCGGCGAGCAGCATCCTACCTACTCCTACAAGTGTAAAGGCCGTTCCGAAGCTAACGTAGAAACACCTCACCTCACTGTTCCTCTTCGACTCCCTGCTCAGCCACAACTCTCCTCGGTCCTCCCTCCACCGCCTCCACCCACCATTGAACAAATCCTTACATTTTTCACCCTCACTTTTCAAAATATACATCCATTTGCCCGCGATACCATTCTCAACTACATCCAGGAAGCAGCACAAGACGTGTTTAAAGTAAAACTAGACGCTACCTATTCAGGACCCTATGTATTTTTCTCGGTTACATCACCTGCAGACTATACCTAACACCTAAACGTAAGCTCCTTCCCACTTCCATCATCATTCGTAATCAGTACACACCTCTCATTCTCATTTTGCACTGTCTACATCAATGTTGTTCCAGAGGGCTCATTTGTCTATTCATAACGCCTAGTGCTGCCCCTAGGCAAGAAGATTGGATCAATCATTGTTGTTAGTGTTTCCAGTTTTGTGACGTTTTCAGAGCACTTCATTCTCATATTTCTCATCATCAGACTTACTTCAATTACTCACCTCAAAGTATGGTAATAAGCGCAAAGCTTATAATATCTCAACACACGATTTGTAAGATTTTGGAAATTCAATAATAAATAGTAATAAATAGTATAACACCCCTTAGACCTTCCACCAAGTTCCTTTCACTTCCCGTATTACCAAATATCCCTTCCCACAGAAAGGGCGTAACCCTTTAGAGGGCGCTAGTCACTAAAGTGGCTAGCATTTCGCGAAAAAAAAAATGCACAAATAAAAAAAGCAAGCGAGCCGAGAGAGAACCTGGCGAAATTGATGATTAAAGGTACTACGGTAGTTTCTGGAGTTGTGCTTCCAATCCAACTCCATGAATAAAATAACGACCCATTCCTCGAAATAGTTTTATTTCTGTATTTTTTATCCTTTCACCTACACGGACTTCCTACATATGATTGTAGCACGCCCGATATCGACGCGGTATGGAACAGGGGCACATTATATGGTCTGCAGGTTCGACTGCTTTTACATAAAGGAAAAGAACCGTAAGCAGTGATTCCGCCAGAGCCCCCAAAGTCTCGACGACACTCCCAACTATATTTTTTTTGATGTGAAAAATAGATAGAACCCGTGCAAAATAACTTACATCCTCCCAATTTTGACTTTACAGCCCCCCCAAACTTAAATTCTGGCGGAATCCCTGCTCCTATGTCCCCACCCTCGTCTGAGTCATCCATGTTCGTGCTTTCTAAGCAATCCCTACTCCCACTGCATCCAACATTATGCAATGTAACACACGCCAATACTACTGCACCAGCTTGTTTGGCACTTAATCTGAGGTGATTTAGGAAACCTTTCCTTCAGAATGCCGAAACTGTTTTCTATTATTTCCCTTGTTCTTTTATGGACACTGTTAAATATCTGCTCGACGATATCCTCGGGATTTCTATGTAACTGAGGAATCAACCATTCTTTGAAGCCATAAGCACTGTCTCCTAGCACTACAGCACAAATGAAATGCCAACCTTCTTCAAACGTACGATATACTGCCAAATTTCGTAACTCTGGAATCAGGCACATTGCCGGGCCAAATAACATTTGTACTGTAAAATTGGGACCGCACATCATCATTGTATTAAGGCAATGGTTTTCATACCTGTCAACGTAAGTGTCTTTCTCTTCAGAAGGAGCATCGATATTAATAAGTATCCTATCCAAACAGCCACAAACTGATGGAATGGAAACCCTCCTTTCCGTAGAATAGCTTTTGCAATGTTAGCTGCTGCATTTTCAGTCCATCGTACAATGTTGTGGAACACCACATTCATAATTGTTGTTAACTACTCTATGGACTGCTCTGCAAACAGTTCCCCAACACCGTGCATTTGGGCACCGTTTCCTAACCAGTCAAGACATACATGCAATTGTTCGTTAGGTGAAAGCGTTTTACTTCTTTTCGTCTGTCTTTGCAATGCAGGGCCAACGTTCTCCAAAATATATTCAGCTTGCTCACTGGTCATACGAAAACATTCCTTGAATTGTAGTTCATTTAGCCCATTGAAATTTATTGTTCTTGAACCTTTTCCTCGGTACATCTTCATCCCTGGATTCATCGCTTGATGAATAGAGGTATAGAAGTTGCCGTCTTATCATTAACTAACCTCAATAATATTATATCAAAGTCACTTTTTCAACTTTGTGCTTTATGGGAAAAGCAATCCGACAGATTTCAAGCAATTGAGTAACTGCAATTACGGACAAAACTTTGTTCACAAGTGTTTGATGCAGTTTGAAAAGTCAGATGTGTCTTTGCAATAATTTCATCTACTTTGCGTTCTATTTCTTTGCACTTTGCTCGTTACAACTTTTCGTGAAACAGAACATCATATATTTTGCTAAGTCTCTGCAACTTTTCACTTGACAAATTTTTCTTTGCACTTTACAAAATTTGTTGTACGTGGAACAGAAACTTGACCAACAACTGTAAAGTGCAAAGTGAAAAGTTGCAAAGTACGTTGGTGAAATAGGCCCCAACTCTCATTTTGCGTATTCTCATTGGCCAAAATCAGACTTGGCCTCAACTTAGCGCTGACTAGAAGTTTAGCGGGCGATTGTAGAACTGACCGTAACTCAGCTTTTTACGCTTGGTGTCGCTGTGCGGACCGTTTTTTTTTTTTATTTGTGTCTTAATTCTTGCAAAAATGTAAATATTATTTGCAGTATTTTTATTATATACAGAGTACGGTATACTATTATATGAATAACTCAGGAATTAAGACTTAAATTAAAAAAAAAAAAAGGGCCGAACATCGATAACAAGTGTATAAAACTGAGTTAAAATTGAAAATTTAGTCTACATTGGATTAAACTGGAAGTGGACAAACGAGTTTAAATATTTGCTCTGGCGTCTATCTTTCGACACTAAATAGTCCCTTCAGTATTACGTAGAGCTCGATGGCTATTCCTGACAGTCTAGAAGAGTATTTCTCAAACTATGTTCCGCGAAACCTGTGTGGGTGTTGCGTGGTGGTCTCAGTGGCCTTCGTGGCATAAGGGTTAATTATTTATGTTGGAAGAGCATGATTTAACGCTGTAGATCACCCCCGCCATCTTGGTATGCCCTTTCCATTGATTTACACGGGAATTGTTTTACTCATTTTATGCCTCTCGGAAGTAGAATATTTAAGTTCTGCTTTCACAAAATTTGTCTTGGTGGTTATTTTGACTCTTGTAGAGTTTTGGTTTGTGAAGTTTCTTCAAATATATAAGTATAATGTATTATTAATAGTTTGCTATATAAATCACAATATGTTAACGGGAAATTATACTGTTCGTGTGTAAAATATTGCATTTCTATAAAATAGCATGAGTAAAACAGAACATGACGATAAAATGGGCGAAAACAGAAGTTAAAAATTCCACTTCTGAAAGGCATAAGACGAGTAAAACAATTCCCATGTAAAGCAATGGAAAGTGCGTACCAAGATGGTGGGGATGATCTACACCGTTAATATCAGTCTTAGAACCTTTATTTAATTTATATATTAAAGAAACAAATCTAATTCAATTCAGATACTTAATTCAGGAGCGTGACCAGCCACAAACTCCAGAGAAAGCGGGTACGAACAATTTAACGGGACTTGAGTACGGTGTCCGTACGTCCGGAATTTTTCAGGTCAGTTCCGAATTTTAGGGTTGTGTCCCAAAAACAACATTTAAAGTCCCGAATTTCTTAAAAAGAGCGAAAAATTTCATTTGATAGGGACACTTAATGTAAATTTTAGATTTGTTTCATTGGAATGTCCCTGAGCGTTCATAAATAGATAATTAATAATTGCTTAACATAAATAATAAATTATTGTAATTTAAAACGTTAATCATAGGTAAGTTATTGTAACGCCTCAATACCAAGAGGGTAGTTTTTTGTCATACGTTACTTGCACGACATTCAGTAGCTCTCCCCAGCCACCACAGACAAAAAACAGTAAGAAAAAAAATTAAATTATTTTTGTTTTTCACAAAAACGCGTGGGGGGAGGGCAATTGATTTATTATAATTTAAAGATGTTTGCAGAAATATATATGCCCCGGGTGGCCGAGCGGTCTGCGGCGGTAGGCCATCGGCTCGAAGGTCCCAGGTTCGAGTCCAGGCAGGGGCATGGGTGTGTATTTTAACAGCTAAAGGCGAATCGTTACGGGCCGAAGTCCAAAGTTACAAAATAGAGTTAGGCCCATATAAAAATAAAGTTTAAAGAAATATATATATTTAAAAAAAAATGATCATAGGCGTATACCAATTATTCAGGCATTGAACTTCCATTGAAAGAAGGATTTGATATTAACTTTATTTCCAGTGATCAAACTCTTAATACTGATTTTTTTTTTATTATTATTATTATTGACGAGGTAGTTTTTAATAGAACACAATTTTTAAGCCAAATTTAAGATCTGAATAGACTAATCCCTTTTCTTGGGTTGACCCCAAATCAACCAGAAATAACTGAAGGAGGTCCTCTGACCCGAATTTTGGCTGAGAAAATATGGTCACTGAAGGCATGAATCACAATATATTAGTATATATCATATTTAAATTCATTATTCGTTGACATTGTTTTTAATATTAGATTTATTTTAAGCTTTCACAGTCATCCGCAGACCCTCAAACGAGTAGTGTTTCATGCCAAGATTGTGTAGTTAGTTTTATTTCAGCTGTACAATTACGATTGTGTGCAAATTTATAGAAACATTTGCATAACTGAAGTTATTTATATATTCTCTTATTATATTGTAGCCACTTTGGGAGGATTGGCTGGTGGAACAGGCCTTGGATGGACGTCTCCAATGTTACCACTTCTGCAAAGTGATAACAGCACTCTGCCTATAACTGAGATAGAAGCATCATGGATTGGGTCGTTATATGCTCTTGGTGCTGCAGTCGGATCCATACCTACTGGGCCATTAGCAGACCATTTTGGCCGAAAAATAACTCTATTATCTATAAGTGTTCCTGTTATTGTTAGTTGGGTATTAGTCCTCAGTGCCTCATCTGTTTGGACGCTCTACACAGCGAGATTTCTTATAGGGTACGGAATGGGCGCGATAAGTGTTGCAGCACCTTTGTTTGTGTGTGAAATCGCTGAGGACTCGATACGAGGAACACTTGGAGCAACTTTTTGTTTCATGATTGGAATTGGAACATTTACTGCATACGCTGTTGGTGCAGCGGAATCGTACAATTTACAGGCTTACACCTGTCTTGCGGTTCCCATTATTTTCGCGTTAACTATGCTATGGACTCCAGACACACCACACTATCTTTTGTCGAAAAACAAGAAAGATGCAGCGAGACGGTCACTTCAGTGGTATAGAGGCAGTGATTGTAATGTTGAAAAAGAGTTAATATCTATACAACAGCAAGTGAATGAATTAATGAAGAACAAAGGTTCTTTAGTGGATGTATTTGCTTCTTCAGCTGCTAGAAAAGCTTTCATTATCACAATGAGTCTCATGGCTTTCCAGCAATTCGCTGGAATTTGTGTTGTTCTGTTTTATGCTGCTGAAATATTTTTTCTGTCAGGTAGTTCTCTAACGCCAAATGTCTGTGCTATCATTATAGGTGCTATCCAGATTGTGGCAACGTATATTACAACAGTTCTAGTGGACCGGGCAGGAAGAAAACTGCTTCTGTTTATTTCGGGCCTTGGCATGGCCACTTGTCTGGGAGCTCTAGGAATCTATTTTTATCTCAAAGAACATGATATGAATGTGGAAAGCGTTTCCTGGTTACCTATTCTATCTCTGACTGGGTATATTGTAGTATATAACTTAGGATTTGGACCATTACCTTGGCTGGTCATGGCCGAGTTATTTCCATCCAATGTCAAAGGTGCTGCGAGTGCCACTTCCAGTTCGTTTTGCTGGGCTCTTGCTTTCGTGGTTACCAAATTGTTTCAGGATCTGTCACCTACTATAGGAGCTAGTATTAGCTTCCTCTTCTTTTCTGGATGCTGTATCATTGCTGCTCTGTTTGTTTTCTTCTTCATGCCGGAAACTAAAGGAAAATCATTCGAGGAAATCCAGCGCGTGCTGGCAGGCGAGTCACGGTAGAAAATTTAATTTGTATTTGTTTATATATTCTTAATGTGTAAAGAGACTTTGTTTTGTATTCTTGAAACGATAAACTTTTATATTTTTAAAAGTCTTCTGATGAATACAAAAAAAAAATCATAAATCAACAATATTTGTAACAGTTCCGAATTTGGTCCGAGTAAGAATGTTGTGATTTCGTCCCAAGATACAATCTCATTTTATGAAAGGTAAATAATTTGGCGAAACTGTCTGAACACAATATTGTTTCTTTGATAACTTCTGCACACGAAACACATTATTTTTATTACTCGCCGTTAAGGTGATAATTTCACGAAGGCTTCGTTAAGTTACAAACAAAATATAAGCATATAAGCTAAGGACTGTATTTGCATTTTCCTCTAGTTATTGTTATAATGTAATTATTGTAGTGTTTCCTTTCTTTAACAACTAAAAGGATGTCTAGAGACCTCTTAGCATGTATCAGTATATAAATTATGCAAACTAGTCTTTACTACTAGGAGGGTGATGACAGAAAAAAATCAGTACAAAATAGTTGGTGCAAGAAGTCTGGAAGGTATTAGAGTACACCTATGGTATCTAATCGGCGTTACAATAGTCTTTTGGTGACTAAAGCTGTTCTTTGTTTCACCAATCTCAAAAATTGCAAGTTAGCTACACTCCTGTCATAAAAATAAAGCCTATTTCCTTTTAACTCCTATGTTTGATGAAATTCGGTCAAATGCATAGTTTTCTTTAGGTCATCTGAAAGTATGTATGAAAGACAAACAACGCTGTCATCGGGTCCTTGGAAAATGAAGAATGTACCGGAACAGACATCCTTAGAAAGGTAACTACAATCTGCAAAGAGGCCACAGTTATGCGGACATACAACGCGGCGGAAGATCATCCGGCGAGATCAAAGACATTGGAGAGATTTGTAATGAAGTGCAGTTTTGAGCTCCGCGTTTAAACTTCTGTGAAATGAGTCAAAATAAGGCTTTTAAAAAAGCTAGAAACGCAGCGGTGGAAGAAGTCGCATGAATATAAACCTCTCTAACGTAGTCCCCGTGGCCGAGGGTTTAAAGCACGTGGCTAAAGTATTTTTGATTGTGATGTGCACGAGTTCGAATCCAGGAGCTCCTATAGCTTTTTCACAGCCACATCGGAACTTGCCATTTATGTTCTCTACGAATTGGGAAAGATGTTCACATTCAAGATGATACAAATTATGGTGAGTTAATTAGCAAACACACAAAACAAGCAAGTAATTAATAATGAACAGAACAAAGACAACGTGGAACATCCTAAGCGAACTTCTGATCTAAGGACAGAACCTACGGTTTCCGGTAAAGTATGTTCCAAGCCCCATTAGCACACAAACGTTGAGAAACGGTGGATTCAACGTTAGTCAATCTACGTAATTTTAACGTAGTATACCTAGGTATGTACCAAAATGTCCGCCTGTTTCAACAGTTTATTCGACATTTAGAATCAACTCAGTTTCCCTAGTAGCACAGTCATCGGGCCAACAGTGGGCCAATCATGTTAGGTTGGCCCACCATTGGCCCGATGACCTGTGCAACTAGGGTTTCAACGTCAAGAAATGGAATATTTTGGAAACGTTTTTGTAACGTTGTATTTACCAACTGTTCAACGGCTCAAAACCACCTTTTTCATTTGACCAAAAGACAACATTGAACTTCATGACAGAAAATTACTCACCACAGTTGCTATTTTCATCCATTTCTTTCGCGTTGATATATTGATTTTGTTTATAAATTCTCTACCAGCCTGCAGTGCGATTCGAAGCTGGAACTTTCTCAATTTGTCGTTGGTTGTTCGGCGCTCTAAACCCTTGGCTACGAGAAATCCTAATACTCATGAATATTTTACTATTCCTTTCGTTACGAAGACTCACGATGTTACCCTAACCCCGAAAGTGATGCCATCTGTTAGCAATGTTGTCAAATATCGGATGGGCCGGAAGGAGAGAGAAAACTCAACGAACTAACACAAGACACAATCAGCAATCCTATATAGTGTGAAATTACAACCTATACTAAAGTGACTATTCACCCCCCGGTTTCCGAACAGTTTCCCCGAATTAAAGCATGAATCCCAGGCTATTTATCTCCCGGTTTGGAGAATAAATAAGTTTCAAAAAAAGTTTTTATTAGAAAGAAACATTCGAAAACGACTTCCGTCAAGGGCTAACAGATATACTCTTTTCAGGGGTCCTAATTTTGTTTTATCTACTTTTTCGCTAAATTCTTGCACTGTACACTCTTTTTGTTATTCTCTTTTCTAAAACCATATTAGGAATTTTCTGATTTTGGTATATACGCTCATTTCTAAACTCCAAATTCAATGAGTATAGATAGAAAGTATTAAGAATGGAGTAATTTTTCATGTAGTGGGGGGAGATAGTCAAATTTACAGTTGCAACAAGGAAGTTGAACTATCCCGATTCTCCCTGGAATCACTGGAAAATCATATGGTCACCTAGCCTATATACATTAATTTTACTTCAGAGAAAGTTTTTGTAACATAAAAAGAATAGCAAAATAGTAGTTACTCGCTAGCTTCGAGCATCAAGAGCTACTAACGAGTGCGGGAAGTTCCAGCTTCGAATCCCACTGCAGACGCGTGTAAAACTTACAAACTCAATGCTCTCTTTTGGTCAAATGCAAAAACGTGGTTTCCAGTAGTTGAACAGGTGGGCAAATACAACGTTACACAATGGTTGCTCATCTTCTATTTCTTGCCGTTGAAGACTTCATTGATCCCTAAATATCGAAAAACTCGTTGAACAAACGGACATTCAGGTACATATACAATGTTCAAATTACGTAACATGACTAACTTTGAATTCACCGTTTTCAGGGTGTCTACTTAATGGTAATTTTGAAATTCCAGTTTCTTCTTCTTATTATTATTTTTTAGGTTTTCCAGGTTTATTTTGCTTCTTTTCCAGTAATTGATTTATATAAAAAAAATCTTCTTGCAAACAAACAACAAAAGTTATATTTTTAATTAAAAGAAGTATATACCGAGCACATACTATTTCTTTAAGTCATTATAGAACATGGGAAAAAAAAATATGCATATTTTCGAGAGATTTCAAACAAGAAAATAAAGTAGAATATTCCCTATCAGAAGCCAGTTGAGATTCGGGATAATTCAACTTCTTTCTTGATGCAATTGTAAATTTGGCTCTCCCCACCCCACCACATGAAAATTACTCCATTCTTAATACTGTTACCCAGTTGCGTGTGACGGGCTTTTGCCATATACATTAATATCACAGTACTTACTATTTATACTCCTTGCATTTGAAATTGTGCAGCAAGAAACGAACAACCAAATAGCATATACAAGCTCAATGTATCTATATAATTCATTTTTAAAATAAAATTTCAAACGAAATATTAATTCAGATCCATGATTTGCGAAATATACCTTTCTGCATGTTTAGTTGAGTCTGTTAGCAAGTGAGACACCAATACTCCTTTTTTTTTCTTTTTTTAGTCTGTTTAAAATTAGAAATTCATATGCATGCAAAATCCAACTTCGAAACACATTTTAATCCACATGGTCACTTAAGGTCACGTTTTACTGCATTTTCTGTTTGGATGGGCAATGGCCAGTCACTTTATTTATACAAATGCATTTATACCATGTTATTATTAATGTATAACTAGGGCACGGTTTCCTATGTACTGTATCTTCATATTTTTTCTAACGCCTAGCAGACTTATGAGAATTGGTTTGTGCACCGATCATGTGTTTTGAAACCCCCTGACAGAACTTTTTAGCACATAAAATGACACATTTCTGTTGATACCACAAAAAATTACATATTTCAACGATAGAGCACATTTCCCCCTTTTAAATGACATAAACAGTACCGCCGATTGACCTTTCCACAACATGACTACAGTCCAGCCCTAACCCCATGCGCCGCAATCACCAGTGTACGATGTGTGGTTAAGAGTCAGTTCTACAATCGACGGCTACGTTGAGGCCAAGTCATATTTTGGCCAATGAGAGGACGCAAAACGAGACTTGGCCTCAACTTAGCCCTCGCCAGAAGCTTAGCCGTCGATTGTAGAACTGACCCCAAGTGCAGATGAATATCAGCATAGACCTCATAATAGACAGACTTAGCACGCTTCCCCATTTCTGGCTGCGCTAAAACTAAAGTTTTTTTTTTTGTACAGGAGCACGTGCTTTTGAATCCATCCGCTAGGCTACACTGGCATCGATCTCATATTCTATTATGAGGTCTGTGATACCATGCTGATAATTTCCAAGTTTATATATATATATAACACCAGTTAAACGCTGAGGATGCTTCTTCAATTCCAATTTTGCGTGATTTTCATTCCAATACAGGTTTGAAATCAGACTTGCTGAACATAAAATCAAATGTAACATTTGTGGTAAAGGTTATCAACACTTTAGAAAACCTCTGACTTGCCTTTGACTGATGCAGTACGTGAGGATGATAATATGATAATGCCCCTGCACCACTCCGAAAGGTAAGCGGAAAGAATGTAGACACGATTGTATAAAAATCTCCGTCCCTATATTTTTCCAAACTATACATCCTGTTGTTGCCGCTTTTGAACGATGACACATCTGCATCGCTTTATAAGGGATTCACAGTGAAACAACTGGCTTCGTTTCAAAATGAAAAGTTGACAATATGTGATGTGGAACGCACCTTCTCGTGTGACAAAATTTAGTACCGGGACAATCGTCACTCTTTTACCATTGACAACCTAAGAGAGATGTTCATCACCCACTACAATGCAAGATTATAAACGCCAGGAAGTATTTCCTGCCTTCTTTTTAAAAATGTCACATATTTTTGTTTTATACGTACATATTTTCACTATGTTAGTGCATAAATTCATAAATATTTTACACGTTTTTATCAAATAAAAATCTGTCCTTATCTATAACATTTACTTGCAAACAAACAGAACATGTTTATTTTATCTATTACCCGACTAAGACAAAGTTGTCTAAACAAAGATAAATGAAATCAGCTGAATTGAACCTCTCGTGTTAAAGCAAGGTTTTTAATATCGCCCTCTAGTTGCTTCAATATGAAATGGCTAGGTCTTTCGGAGCGGGTCTCGCTCCGTCTTCAGGACGTCGTGAAGATGTAATTTTTGTGTGTCTGTAGTTTCTGAGAGATTGTGTATTGTGAAATTTATGTATGTATCTGTGTACAAAGATGTGTATTATTTATTAACAGAAACACTTGAGTCCAACTGTAAAAAAAAAAAACACTATTTTAAAATTACTCCAGTATCGCTGTTGTTAGATGCAAAACTTGTTTAAAAGAAGGTAGTTTGAGTAGTTGGGGCAATATTGGATGAATTGGAGTCTAATGATATCTGCCGTGTGTAGGTAAAATGTATTTGAGTCATATTTACAACAAATTCCTGTTCGAGTATAAGATTTATGAATGACTTATAAAAAACATTCAATGTACAGATGTGTTAAAATTCAAAATGGGATAATCTAAGATAAATAAGTGAAAACCTAAGAAAAGTGTGCCTAAGTAAATTATGTGATCGTAGTAACACTATTTCACATACAATCTATCACAAAGAGCTACACACGCTTAAATTACACCTTAACGTCGCCTGAAGACTGAATGAGAGCTGCTCCGAAAGGCCTAGTTATTTCATAACATGGAAAAACCTTACTTTAAGGTGAGTCATAATAGGGCCCCCTATAAGTTTAAAACTAATTTATTTGAATTAAAATACTTCACAACTAAAGTTAAGGTAATTTCAAAACTTAGTTTAACCTTAGCACATAACCACATTAGTCCAATCAGAAAAAAAAAGACATGAACAATTAAAGTAGAGGATGAGAGAATGATGAAATGACGAGAAAAACAGAGCATCAATCAGACAGAAGTATGGCCCCCTCGGGGTCGCCACATCATACTCACGAGTCCCCGAGCAGCTTCTTACAAAAATTAATTATTTCAAGTGCCTGATTCTGTGACCTTAAATCTGCCAATCCAATAAAGGTTCTTTTTCCAAATGTTTACAGAGAAGACATTAATAAAGTGAAATTTTAATTTTAGAAAATAACTTCAAAAAAAAAACTCCCTGATTTCTGATTGAATTCCAGGTTTTCGAGGTAAGTAGATACCTTGTTTTATTTTCAACGTTTGTGTGCTATTGGGGAAGTCAATTCCGGAATATTCCGACATCCTGATGATCCGGAATTCCGAAATCACAGAAAATGACATTCCGATTCCGGAATTCACATTTCAATTTCTGAATATTCCAGAATCCAATGTGTACCGAATTATGGAATTGACTTCGGACTTTCGAACTGACTTTAGCAGATACTTCGTGCTTAGATGAGGCGTTCGTTTCAGCCGTTCGTAACACTATTCTTATTGGTGATATCCAGTCATTGTTTTGCATATTCCGCGATCTTTATTCTGTTCTTGATTATTAGAGCATTTACTAATTACCGTCAACAGGGGTGAAGACGATCAGATGGGGTGAAGTCGATCATAACTACGTTAATGTAATTTTGCACTCCTACCATCTAGTGGTTACACGAAAAAATGCTAGTATGTTAATATCTTTGAAGGAGAGTGGAAGGGAAACATTGCCCTGTGTGGTGGATAATTTGTAAAGCGACTGTAGGTTGATAGTTTATGGAAAAGAGAAGTAACATTTGTACGCGTGTTTATAAATGTGGATTTAAAACGTCTGATCAGCATATTCGATAATTCGTACTGTAGTTTTTGGACAATTAATAGACAGGTATAAGGTCTGAGACATTGTATTGCCTTTGGCGAAAGATATAGCGCATGTTCTGTATGGTTGACGCCGTAAAACGTAAAGTTTGGAAAAATGTGGGGTGAAGTCGATCATGCCAAGAACTTATAAAAAGAAGATTAATGCTGAGGGAAAATGAAACTGGAACTCAATATATCATCGGAAAGCCGTTAAAGAAGTGCAGAAAGGCGCAATGAGTATAAGGAAAGCATCTGAATCGTACGGTGTGCCTTATACAACCTTGAATGGGTGGGTGGAAAAGAAGAGAAAATCTTATAGGGGCAGCCAGTGTCAAATTCTAAGAAGGTTGCTTACTTTATGGGCTGACAAAGTGTGCAGAGTGTAAATGACCTTCGAAACGCAATGATGCGAGGAATGTTGTGCAGGGGTACTTGAACTGCGCTGGAAAAAATGGAAAACGATTTACAAACAACAAACTTGGAAGAGACTGGTTCTTAAGTTTTATGGCAAGAAATAAGGGACTAACAGAAAGACTAGTTCAGAACATTAAGAGAAATGGAGCAGCATTTAGCAGGGATCTTCTTATACAGTATTTTGGCAACTTGAAGAAATGCCTTGAAGGTTTGTCTCTGAGTAACATCAACAACTTCGACGAAACGAATTTTACAGACGATCCAGGACAAACAAAGGCAATTGTCAAGCGAGGAATGAAACATGCTTAAAGAATAATGGATTCATCTAAAACCAGTGTCAGTGTAATGATTGCAGCTACAGCTGATGGTCATGTGTTGCTACTGTATGTTGTATACAAAGCAAATCATGTGTGTCCCACTTGGATTGAATATGGTGCAGGATTCAGAGCAAGCGTGATTGTTCCCCTAAATCGAGATGATGTGTTGAAAAAACTTGCTGCTGCCCAGATGGACCGTGACGATTTACATCATTGTAGTGACGCATTTGATCTAAAGAACACAAGAAAAGAAACAACCACAAGCGTTGACAAATGGCACCGAAGGTAAAAACACCTTGTCATTACTCCTGGCAAGGGTGTTGTTATGACTGATTTTGATGATGATGCTGTGGTAGATGGACCTAGTACTGCCAATGTTGAAGAGGAAACTAGCAGTGAGAACGGGGATATGAATGATGGAAGCTCTTTTCGTTCGTTCTGGTAAATTTGTTCTTGTGTCCTTTTTCACTGGTAAAGGGAATAGGAATTATACAGGCCAAGTTATTGCAATTTTCAACGGCGAAGTTGAAGTAAGTTATTTACAGAAAAGATGTGTTAAACAAATTTACTTTGTCCCTTTGGATGTCCGTGATAATCAAATGACACATTTCACACAAATTGTACCTGAACTGCAAAGCAAAGATATTGGTCGAGGTCGTTATGTTTTTTGAATATTGATTTCTCAAACATTTAGTGATCACTGGTAGTATGTTTGCATGCTCGGATTTTGAAATACATGTACAGTGCTTTGTATCGTGAAATTGCAACAAAAATATTTGCTGGTGTACTTTGTGTGAATATAGTTTGATGGTAGAAAGCACACACGTTCATTTATACATTTTAAACATTGAAGGTTTTAATCGTCTTTACTCCATTACGTGGATAAAGTTGTTATCACTGAGAATAAATCGGTGATCGACTTCACCCCACTAGATGGGGTGAAGTCGATCACTTTGTATGTTAATATAGCTTTAATGCAATAATAATTTAAAAATTTCTTCTGTATGTGTTTGAATGTGGAATCATAAAGGATTACTGGTATTATTTTTCGTGTCACTTCGATCCCGATTTTTAGCACAAATAACAGAAAAATTAAAAATATTGATCGACTTTACCCCCGTTGACGGCAACGCACCATAATTTACATCACTTTCTTTTATCTTTTCCAATTCGTAGACAGAAAAAAAAATAACGTTCAGACGTGGATGTGAGGAAGCTAAAAAGCTATAGCGCAGCTCCTTGATTCAAACTTGTGCACATCGGAAAATCAAAATTACACAAACCACGCGCTTTAAACCCCTCAGCCACGGGGACTACACTAGAGAGCTTTCTAGTCAGGCGACTTCTTTCACCGCTGCGTCTGTAGCGATTTTTATTTTTATTTCCTCATTCCACAGAGGTTTAATTTGCGGAGTTAATATTACTGTTAAACGACTTTACTCAAAGTGCTTTCAGAAAATACGTAGAAAAGTACTTTCCATGACATCAGTTCAGGTATTCTTCAAGTACGACATATTTTTTATAACATACAAATGCGTTTGATATAATTTATTCCAGTTCTTGAAATAAATTTGAGGTGATATTCTTATCTGTTTTCTACATATAAAGGAGCTTTAAAATTAAAAAAAAAAAAAGCGAGTATTTAGTTGTCAAATGTATGTCACGAAATATAATGTAATATTACAACTCTCAAAGTAAGTTATTTGCAGCTATTCAAACAATCTCCATACCTCATCCTGGAACTGTACAGGTTTGTCAAATTTATAAGAAACTATTTACCTACATAAAACATCAAAACACATCTTTACTTGGTTTCTAGTAAAATATATATTCGAAAAGTATATTTTTACGGTTAGTTATATTATTAACAAGAAACATAAATTTTCCGACGAATTATATTTTACTCCTGCAATGCATTATATGATGTCAGCTTTAAGCTCGAGCATATATAATTACCAGGAGTCACACTACTAAAGAAATTATAATTCTAAATGTATATTGGTCACAAAAACTAACATTCTAGATATTAACGAATGATGAAATAATGTTATGGAATCCGAAACAGCAAAGTAGCATGAAAAAATTAAAAAAAAAAACCGTGCTTTTTACCATCCCTATGCGTACCACACCAATATCCTAGACCTGAAGGATCAAAGATTTGAGGTTTCCATAAAGTTGTCCACCATGATTGATTCGTGGGACTCCTACGATGGTGTGACTGGTGTTAAGACGTGGAGTCTGTATGTATGGTGTTTATGAATTTTGTGACTTGAAAATCCCTGAGTTTTCCAGGTTTCCCGTGATAATTTTTTTTTTAAAATATCCTAATTTCTTAGTATAGTGGAACATGTGAATACGCAATGAATTTTTTTTTAATCCCACCACCAAAAAATCCAAGCATTTTAAACATTATTGGTATTTCACAAGTGGAAAAAAAGATTTTTTTAAAAAAAGAGGATTTTTAACACATTGAAGAAATCCAGTCCGAAGTGGGAAGTCCGCCTTGCCCGAGCAGTGCTCTTAACAATTGTAGACAGTTCCACTTCAAAATTCCCTGAGTTTCCCCTCATAAATTATAGATTTCCCTGAGTTTACCAGATTTATAAAATTCCCTGAGTATTCCAGGACGGTGGACACCCTTGTATGACTGAGGAGAGTAAAGCAGAATTCACGAAATGGTGTCACAAGACTTCTAGACCGAAATTTAATTCAAGATACCAAAGTCTACAAGAAGTTGAGGATTCGTCTTCTGTAATGAAAGAATAATCTCTCGTGTGACATTCTTCAGTAAATAAACAGTGACCAGTACATTCGCATCCTCACAAAAATCAGAAGAGAGATTACACAAATCAGTTGCTCCGATTCACTGGCATTATGGCAATGCACAACCACATTATTTACTTGCCATTGCGATGGTGGGCTGATACCATATAGTCCTGATTTGGCACCGATTACTACCTACTCATTGTCAGTCCGATAAAACCCAGAATCCATGGCAGAAGATTTGATGTCGGAGATGGCATTAAGGTTAACGTTAAACCAAAAGATGGCAGCACTACCTCAGTATGTCTAATGTATTTTTATCGTTGCACGAAATTTCAATGCTGCTCCTACAAATTCAAGCCGAGAGAGTTCTAACTTTCAGGAAAAAAGTTCATAACCAATTCAAGAGTTCGATCAATGCCGATTTTTTAAAATCTTTTTTTGTTCATTATTAAGAGAGGTTCATTGTAATAGGTTTTGATATTCACAGCAACAATCCAGCGATTTCAACACTGAAGAAAAACGAAAACAAAAAATCGGCGTTGATCAAGAAAAATTCAAATAAATTAATTTAAAAAAAAAGAACGATCTTTTCGTCCACCACCACCACTAGCGTTAAATACCACAAATCAACCAACTTTCAACTTATTTTCAACATTTGATAACAATGAAAACTCAAGCAACAATGGTACAAATTCGACTGAAGGTTTATTTCCCTTCCATTTTTAGATAGTTACCATGACGACGAAGAAGATCGAATTCTTGAATTGGTTATGAACTTTCTTCCCTGAAAGGTAGAATTCTCTAGGCTTGAATTTGTAGGAGCAGCATTGAACTTTCGTGCAACGATAAATATACATTAGACATATACGGAGGTAGTGCTGCCATCTTTTGTTGGAGATCGTTACTTTACCCTAACCTTAAACGGACTTTGCAACCCTGGGTCCGCCAGCATTCGTCTGTTAGATGAAGTAAATAACATTAAGATTGTTCTGAGTTTTTATTACTGTGTGTGTAAGTTATTATTCTACGACGAATTCGTTTATTGTTTAATCTTGATACAGGAATTCTGATAAGTTTCTTTTAACTTTGAATTAATTTATGGCCTTTCCGAATCTATAGCTTAGGATGGAACAGGGTAAGAGAAATGATGCAGGGAAGAGTTGGCCAAAGCCTAAGTTAAAGGTACCATCCCAACATTGACCTGTGAAAACCCTCAGTTACAGTGACCAATCACTGGTATTGAATCTATAACCTCCGGAATACGAAGCCAACACTCTATCAACTCCAACTACATCTGCTCAATTTCAGATACGTTTCATCTTGCTCTAGCTACAAAAAAAAAATCAAATATTTTAATTTCCTATACATGATTTAGCAGAGGAAAATACATACATACATATTTTTTTCATACGAGCCTTTAATTAAATATTTCTCCTTTGCTAACAAGGACAATATAGGATTATCTAAATAGGCTCAATGCTTAGAAAGATGTTAATTATTAAATATGATGTTTCAATGACTTACAGCTCATAGGAACTGTCACACTCACTTGAATTTATGTATGGCTTTTAGGCACCTTAGGTTCAGGCCACTGTCATTCACGTGCCGACCGGGTGGCCGAGCGGTAGGCCATCGGCTCGAAGGTCTCGGGTTCGAGTCCCGGAAGGGGCATGGGTGTGTATTTTAAAAGCTAAAGGCGAATCGTGACGGGCCGAAGTCCAAAGTTACTAGACTGGCCCATATAAAAATAAAAGCCTAACCCCCCCCCCCCCCCCCAAAAAAAAAGTCACATTCACGTCACCATTGATATTAACAGTCCCTACCGAACTACGTAATTATTAACGATTTCTCACAAGGGAATTATGGTACAAAGTTAGAACCTTGCCTCCAAAATGGAGAATGGAAAAAATCTACATACAGAAGATATCTAATTTCAAAATTGAAGAGGACCTCATATTTCGGCCGAAGACTGATTGTTGAGGGGAATAAAGCAGTTCTTCTTAATGACTCGTTAACTTTTTAATTCGCTTAATAGACTATGCAGGCACATAGAGCTAAACTAATCTGAAAGATAGAATTCCTCGGCAAACATATCTTTCGGAGAAAATAGCGGCCTTTTTTGTAGTTACCATCCTTGTATTCGCCTGGTAAACTTAGGAAAACTGACCTTCACCACTACACCTCAAGACAGTGGTTCTCAACCCTTTTTGTTTGTGACACACTATTCTTTATAATGCGTTCCCGCGGCACACTAACGTACGAGTTGGTAACGATGCAGGAGATTTTTCTCACTAATTGAACGGCGCAAAAAATAATTTCACTATGATTAAGCTCATGAATACTTTTTTGTTTCTTTTTTCAAAATAAATATTGAGTGAAATTATCTGAATTACTTCTTTTTACCACCAATATCAGAAAGTCTCAGAAGTTACGCGCCACACCTAGAAAATGTTGCTGCACACTAGTATGCCGCGGCATACCGGTTGAGAATCACTGCCTCGAGGTGATGTAAAAGTTACCAGGACTGACGAAGCAATTTTTCCTTTCAAGATTCGCACATTCAATTATCGAATGGGAAGAACTGGAAACATAATAAAAAAACAAACAAAAAAAAAATTGGGAATTTCGTAATAAAAAATAAAACACATCCTAACTAAAAAAAAATAATAAAAATCCGTGAATACACAGGAAAAAATAAAATAAAACTTTACTTGTTAGAACATGTTTAGCTTATTAAAAACACTATCTATACAGGATACTCTGTCTTCGAGTACAACTTTATTTACAAAACTATGATTTACATCGTCAAAAAGTCTTTTGTTTGACAAAAAAAAATAAAGGGAAAGTATTCTTTGCTCTCTTCTACAAGAAAATGAAATAATTTTATATGAAAGTCAGTGTTTAGCCAGTTTATACACTCAAGCAAATATCTACATACAGCAAGAACCTTCCAATCGTCTGCAATAATTTATTTACGATGAAAAAAAAAAGGACTTTGAGCACTCTCGGACGTGAAGCCAAACAAAACACTACACAGAAAACTAACTCAATCTCTTTCAAGTAAACCGATTTAGTATTCTGTATAAATTTCTAATAGAAATGTCGAAAGATGCTACGTCAAAACAATATATTAATTTTTGGCCACCATGACCTGTACCATCACAAGGACACTTGTATACCTTTAAGATATTGCTAAGTGTGACTGACCTCTAACCTTCCGGGCCAAGAGATTAACCTTTTATTAATAATCTAGGCTTCCAGCAGCATCAACCCTTGCACTATTTCAGTATTATCTCTATTCTGCAGTCAGATTTACAATAAAAAGAATGTGGATTCCTTAAGGTTAATGTAAAGCAACGATCTCCAACACAAGATGGCAGCACTACCTCCGTATATGTCTACTGTATCGTTGCACGAAATTTCAATGCTGCTCCTACAAATTCAAGCCTAGGGAGTTCTAACTGTCAGGGAAGAGTTAAGTTTCATCAACCCTATTTTTAACGTTCTTTTTTGTTCATTGTTGAAAGAGCTAAGACACAACAACAATCAGGCTCTTTCAACAATGAACAAAAACGAAGATAAAAATCGGCATTGATCGAACTCTTGAATTTGTAGCAGCAGCATTGAAATTTTGTGCAACGATAAAAAAATACATTAGACATATACGGAGGTAGTGCTGCCATCTTTTGTTAGGAGATCGTTGCTTTACATTCACCTTAAATAGGGTTACATTTAATTGAACCTAGGTTCACATTTTAATGTGTCTGTCTAAAAACCTTACGAGTAACGTGGAAAGTATGCTTAGAAGCCATTTATTTGTTGGTTAGCACCAAAAAAAACTAATAATTGGTAACACAACCATTCAAGACCGCCAACAAACCAACTTTGACAACAAACTAAACTTACTGCATTCCATGAGTCCTTATCTCAATTCTATCTGAATAAACTTGTACAAAATTGACCAAATGATAAAAAGTTTCGTATCGTCTGGGCTTTAAGTAAATCGCGTTTTTTTTTTTTTTTTGTTTTGTTTTTTTATTTTAATAACGTTTAGTTATTGGTAACCAAGTTTTGGTATCTTCTACTTACGACATTAACCCTTAACTGGGAAACTGAACAAAGAATCAAACAGACAGTGATAAACCAGCACACTAGGATAAATTATATCCATATATATTTCAAATGATATAAGCTGCCATACAAAACACGAAATTACTGTGAAATTAGATCAATTTTATTCTCTGTATAGTCGTACATACAATTTACAACAGGTTTTTTTTTTTTTCTCTCTCTCTTCCTGCTTGTTCATTTTTGAGGTTACAAACGAAAATATACATAGGTCACATACGAGAGCAGAAATATCTTCTAAAGAATATGTAATGTATTTCTATCGGGTGACGAGCTCAAAGGTCCTCAAAGCGTTGGATATGAATGGTAAGGGCTTCAACGCATACTTCAAATCAGTAATGTAAAATGGAAACTATCTTTCAATGCTAGCTCAAAGAAATACTTCGACCACCATCATTTCCAGCTCAATAGATCAAAATATAGTTTAATTCGTTACAAGCCTCAGAAAAAATAACGGTTTTTTACCGTAGTTCGTTATTTCGAAGAGTAGTTTTCTCCCTATAATAGAACTATAGAGCGGCCGTCCATCCTGACTGAGGTTTTGTCCCGTCAAACCACACTAATGCAGAGATGGTACCTTCAAATTAGGTCCTGGCCGACCTTCTTCCCATATCATCTCCTCTACCCTATTCCGACCTAAGCCACAGATGCCCAAAGGCCATAAATAATAATAAAAAAAATAGATTTCACTGAGTTCCAGCACCAATGTAATGTGTTAACTCACAACAAACCGTGAAGTGTCACAATTTGTGCATGTCGGAACTTGTTCAAATATGCTTACGGTATACTTCTAGTAAACTTAACTTTTTCTTCACGTATGGCCTTTAGGCATCTAAGGCTCACGCCGTGATAGGTATGGGGAAAGTATGTGGGAAGGTGTCGATCAGGGCCAAGGCTGAAGGTACCATCCCGGCATTTGCCTGGTGTGACAGGAAATATAAGATAAAATTAATTATATTGGTGGTAACAATACTATGGCTTACGCTCGTCCCGTTTTGTTCACATGAAGCTTACATCATCACTTCCTATTATAAAACGGAAGAAGTCTGAGAGGAAAGGAATATCGACTTAAAACACCAATAAACACAAAATGACCAAAAAATACAATTTTTGTCTTCGGGTACAATTTGGAACATCGATATGGAGATTTAAAAATAAACATTTCATATATTTTACTTGCTACGTACAAAGGAAAAGTGTTGCCGCATTATACAGCTCTGACTACATCAGTTATTTGCGAATGGAAGCGCACTAGATCGTGAATGGTCCAATTGGTCCAAGTAGCTGGTTCTCTAATCTTCAAGACACTAACTTTGTATGGATAAAGAAAAAAATAATACCTAATTTACATCTGGTCAGTACTGATAGCCTGCTGAGGAACTTAAAACAATGACACTTATTGAAGGTCAACATTTCTGCTAGTAATAGGTCACATTAAACAATTACTATACGTTTAGAAATGTGCCGAATACCGAAAAATACCGAAGATCACAGAAATACCCCTCAGATGATTACCTTCCTTTAAGAGAAAACAGTTCCGGTTTCTCGAGAATTACACAATCACCGAGAACACTAAATAGAACTCAAACACAAGAGAGAAAAAAAACAACTATTTTTAGCCATTTAAATTAGAAATATACTAATTCTCGAGGAAACTGTAACACCAGATTCAGACCCACTACAAAAAAACCAAAAATAATAGATGATGTGAGAATCGCGCTGACCATGATTAAAGATTCTGATAACCAGAGATAGTAAGCCCGGCCCAATTCGTATACATACCAAGACTGAATCTCCGAAAGAAACTGTGAACACACTCCGAAACAAAGTTCTACTTAGAAAAGGTAATACAAGGTAACCAAAGAAGTTTTTGCCGTTCCATTAATCATGCGTTTACAGAGAGGAAACAAAATTACGCACGTGCCTGCCAAGCGAATAGCTCGTCCAGTGTAAAAGAGAAATGCGGGTATCGAAGAAGCTTGTTCGCATGTGTTTGTTGTATGACTTTAAAGTGGGCCTGTCAGCTGCCGCATATGCCAGGCATTTGGTGAGAATGCCGTGAACGAAGGCACCGCCAGACATTGGTTCCAGAAATTCCGTTCGGGAGATGTGAGCCTTGCTGATGAACCTCGCAGTGGACGATAACATGTGTTGGATGACGAGGCCCTGAAAGCAGCCATCGAGGACGACAGTTGTCTAACGTGTAATGAAGTTGCAGACCCCACACACTGTCGGCAGCTAACAATGAACGAGTGGCAGCCTGTTTGTCCTTGCTCACTCTGCACCTGAACACATCCTTATTTGATCGCTTGCTCACTGGAGACGTAAAGTGGGTCCTCTATGACACTCCCAAGCGTACCAGACATTGGTTGTCGCTACGTGACCCTGTTCCTCACACCTCAAGACCAACTCTGCAGCCACGAAAGGTTATACTCTCTGTATGGTGGACTTGTCGCCAAGTGGCGCATTACGAGCTCTTTCCAACTGGTCAGACCATCCATCACTGCTGACCTCTACTCACAGCAGTTGCAAATGGTTCACCGTGCATTGCGGCAGGAGGAGCCGGGATTAGTGAATCGCAAGGGTGTGCGGTTTCTCCACGACAATGCCAAGCCACATGTGGCAAAGAGGACCAGGGAGACCCTTCAGCAACTTGACTGGAAGACACTGTGGCGTGCAATATATTCACCGGACCTTGTGCCAACAGATTACCACCTGTTTTATTCCCTCGACAACCACCTCCGTGGGAGATCCTTCGCCAATGAGGGAGGCCTGCGGAAAGCACTCACGGACTTCTTTGCCTCGAAGACCGTCGACTTTAATCACCAGGGTATTGTGCAGCTGCAGGAACGTTGGCTAAAGGTGTTGGATACTGATGGAGCTTACTTCGAAACCTAATGGTTCGTACCGTCCACTGTATTGTTCTTTGTTTTTCACTGCTCTACAACGGCAAAAACTTTTTGGTTACCTTGTATATACAATTCGTATACATACCAAGACTGAATCCCCCGAAAGAAACTGGTGGACACTCTTCGAAACAAAGTTCTGCCTATAGAAGCTAACTACGAGACACGCACAGTCTGTAGATGACCTTCGGCTTGATGTGTCAGATATTGTTGCCCTTAAATATTGTCCAAAGTGTATCTAATGAAGTGGATCGATTTTTTCTAAAGTACAAAACCGTTCTTGCCGAAAACAGAAAAAGATTCAAGTTTGAAAATTTCTGACTCCATGTCGTAATCAAGTGCGATCTTGATCTGTAAGTAGTGTCGTTTTCCTGTCATTCAAAACACAACAGCTGCATTCGAAGCAAGTGTATTTGAGTATGTGAATAAGTGTATTTCAGAGTGGAAGTATGAAAAACAACAATGTTTACCTTGTTAAATCATACGAGCTAAATAAAGAATGAAGATATGTAAACATGAAGGCAGTAACTGCAATAAAGCATTTACAAAAAGGTAAGGTGTTTTCGAAAGTGCATATTGTCCTACTTATGAGTTATTATTGTACCCACTTTCCAGTGTAAATTACTCAGATCATACACCAATTACGTACTCGTATGTATTTAAGGCGCATACACACTCAACAACTTGGACAATTAGTCATACACTACGTCACTTAAAAAAAAAAAAACATCAGATTACTGTGGTACTGCGGAAAATGACTCACCACGGAATTTGTTTTTTTTTTTGTCAAAAGAAAATATAAAGGTTACTTCTAAGAACGATGCAATGACGTCACATAAATTATGAACAAAAGAATAATTAATAATATAGGGGCAAGATGACAATACCGTTAGCCATGACATGAAAATAAACAAATGAGACTGCCACGCATATAAAGAAAGCAAGAGTGAAGAAATACCACGGCGAGACCGTGAACCCTACACATATCCTTGTAACAATAAAACCGAAAAAAAAAGAGAGAGAATGTTGAAGAAGCGTACACAATAATTTAAAAGGAAAATACCTATTACCGTACAGTGAACGTAAAAAAGTTTTTTTTTTCGTCCACTATAAAAATCACTTCACGAAAAGGAAGAATTTTCTATGTAGAAAACGTAATCACAGATCAAAAATTACCTGCGTTGTCGAAACCATAGTCTCGACTTAGTAATAAATCAGAACAGGAAATAGGATCTAGAGAAAATATTATAAGCAAATGGGGGGGAAAATATATGGAAAGTAAGCGAGGAGAAACTAAATAAAGACAATCTAATTAACGAACAGAGAACCTAATTACAAAAATTACAACTATTCTGCCCTCCTAAGGAAAAAAACTGAGTACAATGACGTCACAGAACCGACATGATCAACACAACAACAACAACATGAACTGCGCATTCATTGTATAAAAGGAGGGTCCGAAAATCCATGCATTGTTGATATCTCAAATTTCACAAAACGGTAGTATTGTAATTACAATTACAAATTAATAACCTTACTTTAAGGTGAGTTAAACAATTTTTGTAAATGAAGAACACTTGATCCAATAGCAACAAGAACAGGACGGACAGTGCCAACGAATTACAAAGATTACAATACAGGAAAGTCCAGAGGATATCTTTTTTCATCAACATTACGCAAGCTCCGTGTTTCAGTTCAGGATGCGGATACAAATTTTGATGTGAATTACATTGAACATAGCCTTGGGCAGAACTTCATATGCATTTGGGTGAAGATATGCAGCCAGGTAACTTGGAAATCATATACAAAGCGAAAACAACAGGGTGGCAGGCACACTGACAGATACCATGTAGCGGTAACAAACAATAAAACACCAAAGACAATATCTAAAAAAGATACAAGGTAAAAAGTAGGTACACTCTCAACAAGGAACAACGAATTCCTTACCTTAAAAAAAAGCTACAGATGATCTCTTTATTGAGTAGTTCTATCCCAGTTAGCTTATCAATCACTGAAGAAGTGATCTTCTTCCAGGATTCAGGGTAAATTTCAACGGCATGACGAACAGGAAAGGATGACCAGCCTATTCATCATAGAAATGTCCCGATCTCATCACTTTCTTGATATTTAATTTTATATATGAAATTTAGTCCTCTCTATACGCCAAGATGTCAAAAAAAAACATTTTTTTCCCTTGTACAAAGAACATGGGAGAGGCCTTAAAAGTATACAAGAGTTTAGAAAACCAATATAACACCCAAAAATAGATGTTTCTCCCCCTTGTACATTTTAGAGTGAAAACTACATTCCGTAGTGCTGTGTTGTACAACGGACTTGTTTTGAATGCCTGAAAGATATTCCTGTGCACCAAATGTCATTAAAATCAATCAATTGTTGACGATGATCTAATATTAACTAACAATAATGTATTCATCTCAAAATAAATGGTATAAATTTCATGAAACCATACTTATTCATTGATTTTTCCTATCCCTGTAAATTCCTCCTCAGCAGACAGGTAGAACTGATAAGAAAATAAGTTTTCCAAACTTTTTTTTTTTTTTGCTAAATGGTGGCTATCATACTTGTTCGTAAACCGTAAAATAACAATTAGAACACAAAATACAAGGGGGGGGGGGTTAGGAATGCAAAAGTAGTACAAA
Organism: Lepisma saccharinum; assembly: GCA_022664845.1. Classification (NCBI taxonomy): domain Eukaryota; kingdom Metazoa; phylum Arthropoda; class Insecta; order Zygentoma; family Lepismatidae; genus Lepisma; species Lepisma saccharinum. The sequence goes on from JAGDQP010002512.1 coordinate 27,040, forward strand.
GAACAGGCTCGTAAAAATATGTATTCTCTCAGATAAGTCATTCACTGAATCATACATCGTATTTTGCATACTTCAACGCCCTTTTTTTTTTTCTATTATTACCGTAATAAATTTCTAGGCACGAAAGTTCAGTTATGAAATTCGCATGTAAATACTCAAAGAATGTTATCAGAAGTAATGGAATTTTACAGACTAGACGTACACTTATTTTCCCTTTACTTCATAAATTCGGTCCTCGAATTTTATGGCTAGATTTTGTACCTTTTAAAAAATAACTTTCGAACCAATAACTTTTTTCCAACATTTTGCTACTTTTTATTGGGAATCTAGAAAAACATATTTATTATTATTATTATTATTATAAACGGGTCATGTTTTTACACACTCAAAGCACAGGTTGATGCCATACTATTTTCCCACCAAGACAGCCTGATACTAATAAACAATGCGTAGGAGAAAATTTTGTACTAACTACAGTATGTGCATGACAAACATTAGTGGCTAGTTCGTACAGTTTCACGGGAGCTTCCGGTACACACGTGGACAATTCGGCACATCCAGGGTTAAATGCTAGAAGTCTTACACCATAACCGAAAGGTGAACAAATTATACGTCCGTCAGAGCTAAAACATAATTCTTTTATAAAGCCTTTTCCAACATTTGGTTCTTCTATGAAATGCGTAAGGCGGGGAATGTTTTGATGTATCTTGTGATTTTCTGGAACAGAATAGCGTCTACTTTGCGACCTATTAGCACCAACTAATAATACTGTTCTAGATGCTACAGTGGCTCCACCGCGGTGAGGATACGCATTCCCTGCGTCTTCGTTACTAGCGCCATCTTCGTTATTGGATCCATTCGAGATTGCAGAAGCACCCCACCGCCTCACGCGATTTGATTCTACAGCTCCGTGACTTGCCTGTCCAGCTTCAGGCCGTACCTGAACACCAACATCTTGCTGATCGGGTCTTTCCGTGTTATTCCCACCAGTTCTTGAACGTAACGCAAGCAATATTGGTTCACGATGAGCCTGTTCCGGAAGTCTACGACCTTCTCGACGCGCACGAGATTCACGTATGGCAACTAAAGCTTCCCAAACATCCGCAGACGTCACATGGAACTCAATATTTGAAAATCGGCGCACGGGATCTACATTCTCGGTATCGTTTTCATCTTGTCTCTCTTGAGGAGCAGCGTTGTTCGATTCCTCGGAAACGCGAGCGGGGACTCGTACTTGGACTACAGGTCTCACAACAGTATCACGTGAATTAGGAGCCGTGGCTGCCGACGATGTTCTTGCTGATGATGTCACAGCGTCACCGGAATCACGGTCTGCCTCACTATCACTGTCACTATACGAATGTGCATGAACTAGCTCATTCCGGTAAGATAGCAGGGCGGCCGATGAACAACGGGACTCCTGAGTCACTCCACTCGATTCTTTCAGTGCTTCCACTTCCGAAGGCTCCTTATCTTGGATATCATGCACACAGCTCCACTAGAAAAGAAAATTGAAACAACTGTTACTGGAAAGCATTCACTAATACATTATAGTACTTCCATTCATCGATCAAATTGAACAGAAGCTATCAATAACAAATAACATATTTATCTACCAGGTGTCCATCTTTCAGGTAATTGATGCATACCATGCCAGAAAAACTGCTTGTCTTTTGCGGCAAACCATTCGTCTAGCCATTTTCCAACGTCTTCGAAATTGCTGAAGTGCTGCTCTGCGAGCGCGTGCCCCATTGATGCGAAGAGGTGACAGTCAGATGGCGCCAGGTCTGGGGAGTACGGCGGGTGCGGAAGCATGTCCCCATCCAAGCGATTTCAAGGTATCTTTCATTGGTTTTGCTGTGTGAGACGGCGCATTATCGTGTAACACAATCACTTTGCCATGTCTTCGGGCCCATTCCGGTCGTCTTTCGATCAATGCGTGATTTAAATTAATCATTTGTTGGCGATAACGTTGTGCATTAACGGTTTCGCCGGGCTTCAAGAGTTCATAATACACAATACCGCTCTGGTACCACCAGACACAAAGCATGGTCTTCTTGCCGAAGCGATTTGGCCTTGGTATTGAAGGACCGGCTTCGCCAGGTAAAAGCCACGATTTTTTCCGCTTCGGGTTTTCAAAATAAATCCATTTTTCGTCACCCGTCACAATTCGATACAAAAAGGATTTTCTTTCGTGGCGTTGAAGCAGCATTTCACAAGTGACTTTTTGCGATTTTCCATTTGACGTTCATTCAAATCGTGTGGGACCCATTTACCCAGTTTATTGATCTTCTCCATTGCTCGTAAACGTCTGCTGATTGTTTCTTGTGACACATTTAATGCTTTTGCCAATTGCTGTTGAGTCTGAGTTGGGTCATCCTCCAATAACACCTGCAATTGCTCGTTTTCGCACTTTTGTGGTCTACCAGAGCTCGCACTGTCTTTCACATTGAAATCACCACTTTTAAATTGTCGAAACCATGTCTCACATGTTCTAATCGATGGAGAGTGTTCACCATATGTTTCTACCAGCACACGATGACTTTCAACAGCCTTTTTCTTTTGATTAAATAAGAAAAGCAATGCGTGCCGCAAATGTTCTTTTTCAGGCACAAACTTCGACATGATCACTGAACGATAAAACAAAGACGCTAGTGTTTGGCAGACTCAACTTGTGTGTGTTTGTAGTTTAATGTCAGATGAACAAAATGACGTATGTGTCAAATGAATTCGCTGCGTACTTTTCGCTGGCGCCATCTCTTAGGTAAACCGGAAACTACTTATGCATACACCTGGTAAGTATCTAGGTTCCTCCAGCACTTTATATATTTACTTTGAAATTATTTTTTCCATCCTAAACGAGCACACAGTTTCTAAGAACGGGATCAGTTACCGTGGAATCCGAACCATGCTTGGGTGTGAACCTGAGGAAATTAGCTGGTCTGCAAAACAATGTGATATCATAGTATCCACACTCCGCGCCTCTTATCATATATCTACAGTAACTGGACTCAGGACTTCACAACAAGACACAAGACACCCTACACTTATTTTAAATTCTCAACAAGCTAGATACATTTTTACTATTAAAATGATGGTAGGAAAATATTATTACAAAAAATAAAATGGTCATCATCTTTCGTTTTTTGATCAGATACTTTAACGACGTTTCGTGTTCGCCTTGAAATCCTTTCAACGTTATATTCAGCCATTTTCTATACACTGCTGGATGAAGGCTTCCTCCATGTTTTTCCAGAGCTCGTCAGCTGCTATACTCATCCATGTAGCTCCAGAAAAACGCTTGATTTCATCTAGTCGTCTTCTAGGTCGCTTCTTTTCTCTGGGAATCCAATGCAGAACATCTGTCGTCCATCTTCCATCTGCTTATCTACCTATGTGACCGACCCAGCTCTATTTCATCTTTTTAACAGTCTTGATCAAAGGTGTCCATCCCTCCGGATGTCACCCCTCAACATAATTCCCCATCACCCTCCATAGGTGGAGGGCTATCTCCATGCTGATGGGTGATGTGGAGTAGAGGTGGATGGCCAGATCAGAGCTGGAGGGGCAGATCATAGCTGGAGGGTGATGTGGAGTGGAAGTGGAGGGTCACGTCAGAGCTGGAGGGGAGGTGGAGTGGAGGTCAGGCCAAAATTGACACCTATGGTCTTGATTACATCTCCTACCTTCGTTTGCGGGCGAATCCATTTGTCTTCTTGTCCCTCCTACTTATGCCTAGCATGCACCTCTCAATTGGTCTTATAGTAACTCTTAACCTTTAAGTCGTTTACGCGCACAATGTCCACGCTTTACAGCCATGCTTCATCACAGATAAGACACATTTACTATAGACTTTACGCTTGAGACACATTGCTAAGCGAAACATTTATCAACTCCAAATTATTAAAGAATTACAAGTTGTTCATATGATGTTACGCTGATTCGGAACGAACGCATTACTGCGTGTTGAGTTTTGTTTGTTTGTTCAGACAGTTAGGATATCATCTTTCTTCTCTCCAACCGAATTAATTAAAGCGGGAGAAACGACACTAATCAAGGAACCACATAAATTGATAAGTGCTATATTGAGAAAGGAGGAGCTTCCAAAGAATGGAAAATCTCAATAATAGTTTCGCTTTATAAAAAACACGATAAATCTCACAGTAACAATTACCGCGGAATTTCGTGACTCCCAGCATGTTCCAAAGCATTGAGTAATATCCTACTAACTCGCTTGAATGGCTTGAATCAACTGTTCGTATACGCGGATGATGTAGATTTTACAGGGGACGATATAGATGCACTACAAAGTAACACCGAAAGCCTTACTAGAAGCGGGCGATGAAATAGGTCTACAGGTAAACGTTGAGAAAACAAAATACAAGATAAGCCAAAACACAGGGAATGACGGAAATAGATATACATAACAATTAAGAATGAGAACATAGAGAAAGTCAATACATTTAAATAATTAGAAGCATATGTAAGAAGCAAAAACGAGGTCACGGAAGATATAAACAGTCTCTTAGTATCATGCAATATGTTTCTATTCAGTCCAGAAACTCCTAACCTCGCGATTAATATATCAAGGAAACTGAAATTGAAAATATACAGAACGGTTATTCTGCCGGTAATACTTAACGGTTGCGAAAGTTCAAATACGCCCCTAGCAGATGAACATAAATTACGAGTGAAAATTACACCTACCGTGCTATACAGGAATCCTCACTAAAAGCAGTATGTAACTGTTCAAATAACGAATCGTCAGAAGACACCAATGTCAACGATTTTCAGACTTACCAACAGTCCTCCTAAAATATCTAAATAGGTCTAAAATTCGATGAATTAGATTCTAGCATCTCCGATGATAAAAATAGGCCACATCATAAGTCTTTTAATAATAAAATAAATAAATTATTTATAAGTTTAATCATTCAACAAACTAAAAAATTACTAACATATAGTTTAACACAATCAACAGAGCTTAGATGATACTCCAATATTAAATGTTCCAATAAAAACTAGATATATTTAAGATACGTGGATGACTGGTAGACATTCTGAGATTATTATTAATAATAATAAAATAGACATACAGATACATTTGCATGGCAAAAGATACACATTAGGAGGTTTCGCAACAATTAAAACTGGAGATCCGGATTCGAATCATGGTCGGGTCAGAGCAATTTTTTTCTGTAATTCCTCAGCAGTTACAATACACTCTTGTGTGTAAAGGAAACTACATTGTAGTTAAACGTAATGTTAAGTTTTAACAAAGAAACTTACAACTTTACGTACAATATGCAATTTCATAACCCTCGATGAATTATGGTGAAAGAATTAGGCTACACTTATGGGGTGAAGGAAAGAGCCTTATGCGTGGCCTAGTCAGTAGTGCGCTCAACTTCAATGCGAGCGGTCCCATGCTAGATTCCCGGCGGGAACTCAAAATATCGGTGCTAACCAGCATCGTGAGGACAATTGGGAAGCTACTTGAATAAAAGAATGAGCGGACTGTGGTCATGAAAGTCAGACACGGCGACGAAGAGGCGTTACGCTGACGACTTATGCCTCTAATTGAACGTAATACAGCCGTCTGACAGGCAAGGGCGCTTAAAGGGCTATCGCGACATCCAGTTTGGTTTTCGAGGTGAAGAAAAAATAATGAAGTGGGTTTCGTATTGTTATTGCACAGAAAAGCCTGATAAAATTATCATTAAGGTTATTGTAAAGCCACGATCTCTACAGTTACGTGACAGAACTACCATTGTATTGTTCTCCCCCTCCGAAAATGCAAAGCTGCTCGTATAAATTTAAGCCTAGAGAGTTGAAATTCTCAGACAAGAAAGTTCATAATAATTTAAAGAGCTAAATCCGTGCCGATTTTTTATTTTCTTCATTGCTGAAATCCCTTAATTGTTGTTGGAAATATCCAAACTTATAACAATGAACAAAAATAAAAAAATAAAATAAAATAGGCTCGGACTGAACTTTCTTCTCTGGAAGTATGAGCTCTCTAGGCTTGAATCAGTAGGAGCAGCATTGAAATTTCGTGCAACTATAAAAATACATTAGACATATACGGAGGTAGTGCTGCCATTTTCGTTGGATGGTTGCTTTACACTAACCTTGATAGAATATCTATTTCATTAAAAAAAAAACTAACTGAAAAATAGTCTACGAAGTTTCGGCTTAAATAGTTTACTTACTTCAGAAGTTTCATCACTGCTAATATTGCGACTAAGCACACACCAGCCTTGAGGATGAACCTGAAGCGAGGATACGACCTCTGCGTCATCTCCCGGTGGAAAATCGGTGATAAATTCCACTCGATTCCGCTTCCGGTCGAGAGAGAACAGATGCGTAAAACTAGCTGCAGCTGGAATTGTAGTTTGACTCAACTGCATCAAACGGTACATATTCGGCTGAAAAGGAAAAAATATTCATTCAGTTCCGTATCTGTGATTATATAAAAAAATAGAAAACATGCCACGTTTTCTAAGAAGTGGGCAAAATATGATCAAAGCTGAGTTTCATGCAAATATAGGGTAAATAAATACATTTATATTTATGGTAAGCTTACCTTCCACTTGGTACACTTTCCTTGTTGCCATCGAATCATCTACAAAATGGCGATTACGAACACAAGTTTCGCCAACTAATGCATTGACTTCTTCAGGTGAAAAAAAGGTAGGAAAAGATATTGTGGGAATATATGAAGTCGTCCGGGAAGATGGCCTTTGGCAGTGTTCCTGGTAGGTGAAAACAAAAATGGTGGTCCTAAGCGGAAACAAGGTAGGTGCATTGCCACAGTGTATTGCGAAATGGAGGAAGCGAATGCATTGGTTGGCAAACTTGTGTTTGTAATCGCAATTTTTGTTAGACGATTCGAGCGCAGCGAGGAATGTACCGAGTTGAAGGTAAGCTTACAATTTGGTCCTCGCCACAAATGGTCTTTACGGCAGATTAGATCTAGAACAGTAGCTCCCAAGGAAAATGTTCACGACCTCGTAACGGTGGCCACTGTAAAGTCACTCAGCCTCACCTCATAAAAACAGTAATTCTAAAAATATACTGTTCCACATGTACTTTGCACAGTTCCCAATGTTGATTTTAAACGATTACAGAAAGCAAAATACCTAAAAAAAATTCACAAGAGAATTCGAAAGAAGTGTACTTACTTAAATTATACGTATTACGATTAAAATACAATAAAACTGTGAAGTACCCCAAGGAACTTTGTGAAGAGAAACACATTATGGCACGGAGGACGAACTTATCACAATTACGTACCTTCAATTAATTGTAACCGTCCTCAATTGGAATGGTACAAAACAGTTACTTATGTGGAGACGTCTTTCGCCATCTCCCTGACATTTGAGAACAATTACAATTCATTTAAAGGGCTTTGTGAAATTTGGATAATTTCTTACAGAACACAGTAAACTTCCAATTTAGAAGCAAAGACATTAATAAACTGGAACTAAGTGAAGGAAGTTATGTATATACGGAACTATGGCCAAATATCGAATATTTTTGTTCGCAGCTCGACGGGCTATGTATATCGCCACGGCGACATCTATTCAGTATTGTGATAATGAGGCACTACATACTAACGTGCAATTCTATCACCGAAATCACGAAAATACAACAAATCATTAAAAGTAACAGAAATATATTCAGTGTTGCAGAATATTGTTTGCTACATCAGTTAATCGACTGTATTCTGTGTTTTAAAATGTTCTCTCAAAGGTGGAATCGCAGTACTGCATTATTCGACGACGTTACCACTTGTTTCCCATAAGCAAATTATTTGTTTCAAGCTGGTCAGCTTCTAAGGAGAGTTTTGATAAAGTAGCTCCGAATTACTCTATTCAATAAACTATCATGGGACTTGAATCTGTGACCTCACGGTCGGTTCTCGCCCAACAGGAGGCCTACTTTTTAGACAATTCTTGGTGAAAATAATAAAACTGATATCAGTAAGAGGCTAGTATTGTCCACCTGTGCCTATGAAGCCTTGGGCCTACAGTTGCTACCATTTTTTTCAATAAGCCAAAGTGCAAACAGTAATTTGTATTTCAAAAAACTTTGTAACGTTTTCAATATTATGGTTCTTGACATATAAAAGCATCTTCTAGCAAATTTATATATTTTGTGAGATTTAAAAAGATAAATCTAGCCATTTACTTTAGTTTGCATACGAATTATAAACCAAACACATTATAACAATAAGTTTGTCTTGGAATATGCTATAGGCGACAGCATACCGTGTTCCATACTCGACAGAAAAGGGGAGCACGGTGGATCAGTGGTAGAGAGCTCACCTATGGTGCTTGCGGTTGTCGGTTCGATCCCAGCTCTTGCCATGTGGGCTTTGTGGTGGACAAAAACCGTGTGAGTGGGAATTCTCGGGGTACCCCATTTCCTCGCAATTTCTTCATCCCACCAATTCATCGATCATTATCCATACGGCCTGAGCCAAAGTTGTCTAAATGTCTTAAAATAAAATTCAAATTCGAACGAGAAAGCACTAAAATCTTAATTTTTGTGTCTTTGCCACTAGAAGACAAACTTCTTGTGCTTCGGAAAACGAAGCGCATCACTGCAACGCCTTTTTAAAAATATAATATATCCAGTAGCGTCACATATGGTATGTTCGAAGAAGGCAAAATTGCTTTAATACGTTTGGTGTAAAATCTGTGTACACGTTAGAACGTTAATTCGTGTTTTAATGTGTTTGTGCTATCGGCAGAAGTTTTAAGTGGAGTATTTTTGCGGGGATTCTACCAAAAGGCTGGTAAAGCGTTGGTAAAGCTCAGCTGGTAAAGCGTTAGCTTCGCATTCGCGAGTTCCTGCATTCGATTCTCGCGGCCCACCAGCCGTTCTGAGGTTTTTCTTGTCACATCAGCCCAATGTCTAGATGGCACAACTGTGGACAAACGCTCTGACGCACGCCTTTCGACAATATTTCCCAAACTTGCTGAGATGACCCTCCTGTGTTTTAGCATTTATGAGTGAAAATTAATATTAGGTATTAATAATTCCCATTGGGTTACAAACATATACTTCTCCGGGATAAAACGAGGCAACTATACAGCTTGATGTATATCTCTGCAAAAGATTTTTCAATATATTTAATTTCGTAACAAGAAAAGTTAAAGGCATGCGTCAAAACTTTTGTTCTTATGTACCTTAAACTTAGGATCTTGCCGACTATTTTCCGCGGCCTCTTCCTTATACTTCTTTGTGTCTTATTTAATTTTTTTCCTTAATTTCCTTGAAGAGTCACTTGGATGTAACTGAACATATTTAGATAGAATTAACATTAGTGATGACTTTCGTGAAAATTTTATGGTAAAATTAAATTTTAGTTAAAAAAAAAAAAAAAGTTTACAAAATCTATACATTAGCTATGACATTTTAATACATATTACTAACCACCATACAGAATTCGACAAAACCGTAAGTTTGATAAATATAATCATTCTTATTTCATAACGGACAAATTAATATCCCAAGTTCTCTTCTTGATTTAAATTCACTGACAATTGTGGAAAAAAACATTGATGCCCTGCGGAGTGCGGACTATATTCAGGTGCTTAATTTGGACCTCGCTCTGTTGGGCATGTTACCGTTGAATATTGTCGTGCAGGAGGCAAATTTCTTTCTTCTTGTATTACTACTACCTTGATTGAAAAAGTAGTTTCGAAATTGACACGTGACATTTTTATTTCTTTTAACAAAGCTTCCAGGATTTACAGAATACAAAAGCTAGGAATCTGTATTAAACTGCCCGCAGTATCTATACATATACTAGTAAATTGTTTTTAATTCTTAACCCTAGCATAACCAAGGTATTTTTGGGTCGCATCAATTACTAAGAGAGGGGGAGGGGTCTCCGAGGCCCACAACGCATTATTTACATTATAATTGGAACAAGACAAACATTAAAAATAAAGCAAGTACGTTGTATCACCAATGGGCAAGTACGTTGCCTGACAATATTTTTTTTTTCAGCTTTTTTTGGCGAATAGAAAATGTTAAAAAAAAAAAATTGTGCAAAATTCCTTTTCATTTCCGCCACATTCCGCTTCACGCAAAATAACAAATATCCGTCAGGCTGGCATGATTTGTTGATAATGGACAAGTTCCGTCTTGAATTAGTTTAACTGTATAATGAATAAAGAAGTTAATTAAGATATACGAGGGTTATTGTTTTTTTCAACCTCCGGTGAGATGTAAAGATGTAAACAAAAGTAGCACAAGAATGTCAAGATATACAAAAGTTACGTTGATATATCTGCTACTTCTGCACCAAGTGTCACTCTTATTCATTCACTGGTCTAAACGGAACGGTCTTCGAAGGAAGTTCCCGCCTAAATGGGAACGCCTCACTATGAACGTGAATTCGTTCTTCTCGTCCTGTACAGAGCAGATTCTCATGAACTAATTTCTGTACACAACACTCACTCTCCGATGAATTTCAGTCCCGTCCAGTCCATCAGCTTCGCACTTAGAGGATCTTCGATTTTACTGACCACGATGAATGTTAGACTGGAAGCGGCCGAAATTCATCGGTGTGTGTTGCGTACGAAAATCAGTTTATAAGAATCTGTTCTGTACATAAATGGTGTCGAAGATTTCAAGAAGGACCAACTCATGTCCGTGATGAGGTTCACCATTCAGGTGGGAACTATCTTCGAGGAGAGGGTGCTCCATTAGACCAGTAGTTGAAGGCGAGTGAAACTTCGTGGAGAAGTATTAACATAACTTTTGCATATCTTGAGATTCTTGTGGTACTCTTTACATCTCACAGGAGGTTGAAAAATAAATAACCCTCGTAGAAAACATAATTACTCCTTAAATCTTAACAATATTTACCTTGAAACCTGCTAGATCTTCTGATAAGGACCTTAAATTTAGATCATGAATGATGATCAAGTAGCCACCAGTAGTACAAATGATCATCTTAGATGCGTCTGGATTCAGTCGTGTCCTCATAAGGCCATTAGTGTGAAAAATTCTATTGTATACAAATCCATTCTCGGTATAACTACAAGGAAGAAAACAATAACGGTATTTGCATTTTTTAATTATATAAAAGTCGTAGCTACACATGCAATTATCATATTTTCGAATCTAAAAGGACTATCAAATTTAGAGTACTTCAACTTCTTGCTCTTGATTCATTTCTTCATTACATTAGAAGTTACATGTATTGTTCAAGACTAGGGGCAAATATTTATAATTTTTATCTTCTAAACCTGTTTTAGACTAGTTTATAGAATGTTTACGTATCCATACACATCACAGTTAACTAATTACCGGTGTACATTGTTATTTACACGTGATGAAGCCGTCATCTTAAAGATAATCTAAAGCAACGATCTCCAACAAAAGATGGCAACACTACCTCCGTATATGTCTCATGCATTTTCAATGTTACACGAAATTTCTTTGCTGCTCCTACAAAATCAAGCCTAGAGAGTTCAAACTTTCAGGAAAGGAAGTTCGTAATCAATTCAAGAGCATGATCGACGCCAATTTTTAATTTTCTTTTTTGGTCATTGTTGAAAGAGCTTCATTGTTATAGGTTTCTATATTCACAACAACGAAAATAAAAAATCGGCAACATTCTTCCCTGGAAGTTTGAACTCTCCAGGCTTGAATTTATAGGAGGAGCAATGAAATTTCGTGCAACGATAAGAATACATTAGACATATACGGAGATAGTGCTGCCATCTTTTGTTGGAGATTTTTGTTTTAGATTATCCTTAACGCTTCCATATAATATTATGATTATTATTATACTAGAGCAACCATACAGCATTAAAAGAATAACCAAATTCCACACCTATGGTTGGTACCTTATCTTTGATTGAGACGGTTATATGTACACAAATATATATCTGGTGTAGTAAAAAGTAATCCATTATTTTGCCAATAGATGGCGTTCAAACGATGAGATTGCGTACTACAAACACTGTTCAGATAGTTGTGATGAGTTGACTCAGTGTTGTGTGAGCGCGCGTCAAAATGGACACTAGCAAAGAGAAAATACGCTAGATTTTACAGTTTTTCTTCGATAAAGGCGAAAACGCAAGCCAGACGGCTGCAAATGTGAATAGTGTTTATGGTCCTGATACTGTAACAGCCAATCACGCGCAATTTTGGTTTCGTCGATTCCGTTCCGGTAATTTGGACGTCAAAGATGTACCACGCACTGGAAGGCCAAGTGTCGAAAATGTCGATAAAATCATGGACATTGTCGCGTCCGACCGTCATGTAAGCACTGTTTCGATTGCCCAAGAGCTAAACATTGCACAAAAAACCGTGTGGAACCATTTGCATAAGGCTGGATACACAAGATTACAGCAGATACAATTTTTAAAAGCATAATTATAAAGTATAATGCTCTTGGAACATTTTTCTCCAAAGCTATGTATAGAGAAATTTCAAGTATTCTGCAAAACAAAATTGTTAACAATGAATGCTGTAAAAAACAAACATCCAATCATTTGTAAATCAGCGCAGAATTGTCAGTTGTGTACTATTATTTCAACCCAATGTTAGATCGTAAAAACGTACAATAAAATTTGAAATTTGGCATTTAAAAATATTAGTATATTTTATAAAAACTTATTTAGGAAAAATAGAAAATTTGTAAATATTGTTCTTTTCCTCGACTTGTCCACCTAGTGGTACAAAAAAACAAACAAAACGAAAGATAGGGAGCCAAGTTTACTGTTGCAACAAGGTAGGAGTGGAAGGCGTATACAGCAGTACAGTGGACTTGATGCGCAGTACTGATAATTTCACAAAAAGCATAATAGAGCACAATGTAGGAAAATAAAAAGCATAATTTGCAGCTGTATAAAGCATACTTCTGGTAGCCCTTATTATTACTAACACTATCGTCACAATAATAATAGCAGCACCCACTTTGTTCAATTGATATTTTTTCATTAATCATCATTTGACTGCAACTTGTGATAATTTTAACGTAGTAAAAATTTTACCCTATGGGACTTGCTTGGGTGTACCTGAGAAAACTCAACTGGATCGGAAGAAATATTGCGCAACTTGGGTTGAACAACGTGTTAAGTCAGACCTTATACAGTTTTTAATATTTATAATAATTACAGCCTATATTCCTGTAAACCATAATATTAAGGAGGCGAAGCAACGCTTTAATCTTAATCCAGCAATTGTTATTTATTTGCATACATAATGACATATATTCTAGATCGGTGCCTGGCAACCATGTCCTTTCGCGGTACATCAGACAGAAGACGCCTTGAAAGCCGTAGCCTCCAAAAAGTGGAATAAGTTGAGAGTTCTCCACTAGGTGGTGCTACTAGCCACCAGAATCATCTCCACCTTCCACGTTCGAAATAGATGACAACGCCAGTAGAACTCTCGACCTTTTGTTGATGTCAGATCAATACACTATCGTCAAATCTCTTTCAATTCGCGGCACACGGGTTGATAAGATAAAATTAATTACAAGGGCGGCAACAACACTATGCCTTACGCCTGTCCCGATATGAGGAAACCTCTTCTCTGCTTCACAAAAAAACTTAGCTGTTAAAAAAGTAAAATAAATTAAACCCTGAAGATGTAGAAAGTCTTCAGAAACAGAATTAACACTTCCTGATGTAAAGGACCAGTGTTAAAATAAACAAAAACCAAAGATGAGCACACCGGTTGAGAACTAGTGGATCAGGTTCTCCACTCAATCACATGAATTAAAAATTTTAACAAATGATTGATTAATTATAGTATATTTAGATTTTTTAAATCATGTCTAAAATAAATGAGCGCTGTTATTCTACTACCAATCGCGAAGGTTCCGAGTGTACCCTTATAGCATCTAAGACAAACATTATAGCACGGGTTGGCAACATTAACAATTGGGATACTTAGGAACGGAGACAGCCACAGTATTTATCTACTGTGTCGAATACTGTTTATGCAAAGTTTGATATGAATCCGTCCATCATATGGAACAATTTGAACAATTAAATTTTTAAAATAGATTGGCAACACTGACAACTGAAGATGCTTGGGGATAAGGATACCCATAGTATTTCTTAATTGTGTTGCAGATACGTCTAACGGAATGGAAGCAATTTAAAAAAAATGGGTTCGAAACACTGACCCACTGCGGCCTGAGTTAGCCAAGCCAAGATATTTCCAACGACACCTCAAGCATCTCTATATACCTTGAGATTTGTTCTTTGGACACGGGCAGACGGGCTGAATGGTATTAAGAGGTTCTTTTTTGCTAGCTACGCTATCAACGAACTTAAAAACTGGAACTTTTAGTTTCACGTAATGCTTTTTCATGCTTCGCTGGTTGGCTACACTTCAACAAACAGTTCCCTTCATATATGGACATACTGTTTTAGTATCATAAATGGCATAAAATTCACAAATATGAGTCATCGATGAAGTGGCGTATCTTGATTTCTGTGATTTTAGAGGAGAGCGATTTAAAGTTTTCGTTCAGCATTGTATCTTAAGGGTTATTTGATCTTCAGATCTCCGAAACTAAGAGGCAGTCAGGTACCATGTTTCACAGACTGGCAGACGGATGGTGGGCATAACTAAAAAACGCATTTTTTTTCGAGTTACGCTCCTCCACCGATGGCATGCAGGGAAGGGATGACAAAAGTAGCGGTTAGGGCTTCAGTCTAGTTACCATAAGTTTTTGGCTGGTGAAACTGAGGATACTTCAGTCAGGATGGCCAGCAGCAGCCATCGAATCTGCGTGCTGTACAAACACACAACAAAATTTCGGGAACAATTATTCTAAAGAGCCCCGACCATCAAAATTTACACGCTATAACTAATAATTTACCTGTTAATATCCCACGTGTATATACTTCCATCGAAACCGGAAGTAACCAACAAACCATCCCGTGATGAAAATTCTATATTCTTCACCCAATTGGAGTGTCCATGGAGAGTGCGAATGCGGCATTTTAAATTTCTAGCATCCCATAAAGCTACTGTATTGTCATCACTGCACGTTGCAAACACACGAGAATCTAAAAACCTGTAAGAGAAAAGTTATAACATTACTACACAACGAAGACTATCGAATTTATACGAACGTGAGAATAAAGACCTTGCTTTATTTTATTTTATTTTATTCTTATTACGTCATGAAGAGCCAACAGATAAAATAGAACTTATTTAATGTAGAGATGGTTTAAGTTATGGGTGTATGTAGTTTGTGTAACTAAAGTAGTCTGATTTCTTCTCTTTCCTCAGTCTATTTAAGTTTAAGCCTTCAACCTTAGGATGCTAACAGCAGCGCAAGATACTATATAAAGCCAGAGCCGCCGCTTGTATTTTTGCAAGGGGGAGCAAACCCCAATTTTGGCGCCCCTTTGAAGGCGTACAGTTTCAGCGTGGGTACGAAATATACAGGGTATAATACAATGCGACCGACAAGCCTGGAGAGATTCACTGTACGTAGGTAATACTGGAAGTTTTTAAATATGGCAACACTAAATGACGCAAAGTGACGTCACAAGGCTATGTTGTAGCCATGAGTCTGTGGAAAGTGCCCGAAAGTATTCGACAGTCACGTGTGGAACGAGTGCTAAAAGAAGGAATCCAAGATGACGGACGTCAACATCAAAGACAATCGAAAAACGTGTTGTGCTTGCCCAAGGGCTGTCGGGAAAGGTACGAGTTTTTTGTGTTAAAAGTGAACTGGATAAACAGTCAATCAGAAAAAGTGAGAGTACGGTAAAGGAAATAGAAAAGATATGGGATACTGATAATGAAACAAAAAAAAAACCACAGAATAAAGACAAGGGCGAAAATAGATCAGGGGTGAAGGAAAGAAATACAGATGTTGAAAGAAGGAAAATAATGTGCCTATTGTCTTTGCTGTAGACGTGCGCCATCTTGAATTCCTTCTCTTAGCAGTCGTTCTACAGGTGACTCTGAGATACCTTCGTTCTATAATACTGCTGAAGATGAGGAAGGATCTAGAAATATTTAGTGAGTTTCTATTGCGAATTCTTAATTTCTTCACGAAGCAAAGTAAGTACAAATTATTTCCCACTCTCTTTCAAATTGTATCTTAAATGGAGAGGAAATGAATTGTACTTGCGTACTTTCCTTAAAGCAGTTGCCTAACAATATAGTGGCTGGACTGGCAAATTGCCAGGAGCCAACAGGTTAAGGGTCCAACCGCCCACAACTTAAAATATTGTAGTGACCGAGGGAATGATGAAAGTTGAGGAAATTATGTATATATATATATATATATATATATATATATATATATCAC
>JAGDQP010002512.1:43457-62829 GCA_022664845.1 Lepisma saccharinum
GAATTTTAAGATAACTTTTTTTTAACGAACAGTTTTCTTGTAAAGAAGCGCACGCTTTCTTTTGCTACTTTCAATGCTATGAAAACTTTCGCTAAATTTAGTGTACACCAATTTTGCAGCTAAACTGAGCGGTTCCCAAAGCATGCAGCTAGAATCTCAGCATTTTCCGTCTCTCCAAACTCCTGTCTAAAATTTTATGGCCGAGGAAGGGGAGGAAGGAGATGGTCGCGCCGTATAAAGGACAGAAAAAGCTGTGGATGGGATAGCTTGAGCTTCTGACCAAAATGTCTGGCAACACGAAAACTATTGTTCTTAATAAGATTTTTAATTGCAAGGTCTAGCGGGATTTTTCATACCAAAACGGGAATTCAAGCACGATGTCAACTTACAACGCAAATTGATTGTCTTTTCAGTTTTGTTAAAACAGAAACTATCGTCGCGTTGAAGACAGAAGGGAAGTGAAGTATTTTTAATATAACGTGCGCCCGTCTGCCTTGAAAGCAACGCTCACACGTGTGTGTAACTGTGTATGTGGAAGTTATGGAACCCCAGAATTTCTATCGATTTTTATTGATACGAGTTTGGCGGGATTTTATAGAGCTCAGCGGGAATTCTTGAATAGTTGGAAGGGAATTCAGTTTTAGAAAAACTTATAGCACTGGTTATAAAGTGACATATGAAATATTAGTACGGTTCCGTACCTTTTAATATACTTCCTAATCTGGTTGCGTTCGTGTAAACTCGTGGTTGTGTTACCGGTAATTATTTTACATGAATCATCATTATCTTTTTTATATACAAATATTCAACCTTATTAAATTACATAAATGTGTAAACAAATGTAATACATAACAATATATCGATTTTCTGAGATAAAATAATATATTGCAGTGCTTAACATTAGTTTTTGATTCACTGTTGTATCCTGTAACGTTTCACAAAATGATAACGATGCTTTTCCAGTATGTCAGCACCGAGTGCTTGCCTTGTGTAAGAAACCACGCTTCGCTACTGATATATATATATATATATTAAGAAATGCGACCCTCCTGAGTATGGGGAGGAGAAAGACAGGCTTGGTGGGAAGGGAGAGAAAGTGAGATTCAAATCGAGAAAGTGAGGGTCCATCAGTGATACATTCTGTGCGGTTATTAGACCATAGCAGATAACCGAAATGTATGTCCGAAAAGAGTAAATACAACCAGATGGGTCGGAGGTTTTGATGAGAATTTTGCCTTCAACGTGAAATTTCGAGGTATTCCCGTTCTGGGAAAAGGAAGGGGGGACGGGGAAACAACTTCCTTAAAGCAAGTTTGATGAAAAAATTTAAGTTGCAGAACTGAAGACGTACGTTGAAAGTTATAGTGCATTTCCTTGCTGATTTTCAAATGCACAATGGGTCAAAAGTACAATGGCAGCCCCAAGGATTTAAGGGACCTTTGCTACAGTTTGACTTAGGTCCTCCATGGCTCAGACGGTAGCGCGTCTCACTATGAATCGGGCGGCCAGGGTTCAAATCCCGGACAGAAAGCTGAAGACTTTTCTTGCAGTGTTCCCATGCCTGGCGCTCTGAGGTGCACTCAGCCTCCTATATAATTGAGTTCCAGAATGTCCTTGGTATTCCTGGGCACCTTGGGAAGGTGAAGGCGGTCGAGCGTGGGACTGACCACCCCACCCCACTTCGTACCGTAGGTCGAGAATATGTTTAGAGCTTCCTCCACATTCCCCATGCGCCGTCGCGAGCGTATTGCACAGGGGATTTACTGTTATCTCACACAAACGTGTCTGTTTAAACTCTACATAGAATCACATGAAAGAAAGTCAATATTAATATCTAAGTTACCTAAAATTAACATACTTTAATATATTATTTCTTATTTTCTAGTAAAGGTAATTGAAATGTGGTATAAATCTTAGTCTAAGGAAAACTGAATTTTTTTGGTAATTTACTTGGTAAGTACTTGGCAATTTTTCAATAATAGTAAATATGTCACACGATAGTCTGGTCAAATTATATACATTTTACCCATTACATGATAAGCTAACAAATTCTAGACAGTTTCGACCCGATGATATGGTGCATTATTCTGATGGAACATTCCACCCTTATTAGGGAGGGGTACATGAAAGGCTGCAAATGGCCACTAAGCATTGCAACATGGCGATCACCGGTCAATGACGCTGTTTCTGACTATTCCTGCCACAACTCATGTTGCGGTGCGTTCACTTTAAAACTTAAAATCATAACATCATGAGTCAGGAAAGATTGCGAGGTCTATTAGTATTATTCATCATCAGTTCGTAGAAGGGAAGATGGCTACTGATGAATATAAATAACTCTGTTAAGCTGAAATCCAAAAGGAAAGAAATTTACGGTATACAAAATGTTAAACAATTAGACATAATTTTAACTAGTAATCAGTTCTGAATATCTGTTTGCATACAAATTGCACTGAGAGTAGCTATGAATTTCTAATATGTATTGTTTAAACATTGTTTGTACACTGAAAACTATAAGAGCAGGCCTGTTGACGGGTCCCATGGTTACGCCCGGTTATGGTTACCTTCTTTCGAGCCTTAATTGCGAGACTGTTTTCGTCCGGACCACCTGAACAAAGCCATGCCTACTATCTCCCTCTCGATGGTCCTATGAAAAGATGACAATTTCCCCAAATGAAATATAGGACACTTACCTTGAAACTTTGCCAGAGGCCGTCAAACCTGTAGCTACGCCACTGACTTAAAGCAGTTACTGTTATTTTACGCTCTACTGAAGACGACTTGAGTCGAAGTATCTAGTAATAAGTGTAAAGTTGTGTACGTACTATGGGCCGTAACAGCACTATGGCTTATGCCCGTCCCGAGATAGTTCAGAAAACCGATAAATATAAAATGTTTTAATTAACCTCAGCAAGGCATTTTGCTTACTGGTAAATAGATGTAAATTATTACCATTGGTAAATCTCTAAGCCAGAATCATTTTACAAGGCATTCTTGTTTCAGTAAATAATTTTTAATTACTATGTTGACAAGGTTGTATACTTAGTATCAGTTGTTCGGCCATCCCAAATACATGGGGGACCAGGAACTATGATTATATAAATAAGCCGGAAAGAAATCAGACAAAAGAAACAGCACAAAGGGAACTAAAAACCCCATTCATCCTCTCATCAGGGGACTTAACCATCCCTCCACCCACCCCGAAGCTGCAAAATAAGAAAGTTTCAACTTCCCCGATAGCTTCACGCTTTTCTTTTTACTAATTTTTCTTAGAAATTGGCAAGTTTTTTTTTATTCCTTCCAAAATCGATTTCCCTGAGATTGTCAGGTTCTCCAGGTTGTGTATTAACCCTGTCCTCTCTTCAAATTTCACCTATTATATCGCCTATCAGGCCTGTTCCTATAATAAATAAAGTACACATAAAAAAAAGGTGGGTCTGGGTAAGGTGAACAGATGACGAATGAAGAGCTAAGAACGGGACCAATAGTTTAATGTGGGGTCCGAACCACCTGCCTTATCGAACCCGGAAACCCTTAATTCCAAGGCAACGAGAGTTATCACTCACCCACCGAGATACTATATACGATATGGAAACTTTCCATGTGGTGTCCAAACTATGTGTATTACCCCGGTGTTACTAAACTGTGCAACTTTAGGGCTTTGAAAAAAATTAATTCATCGTCCATTTCAAGTGAATCCGAGTGTACACGTAAACAGAAAAAAAAAAACGTTATGGTCGAAACTACAATCACAAATTTTTCTCAAGAAGGGGATCTACCTTACCTGACACAATTGACGCAATCTCCATGGGCATTATTCACTCTTTCTATCAGTCGTCTGCATAGTGGATCGAACAGAAGAACATTCTTCTTCTCACACGCTGCCACTAACAGAGACCTGGAACGAGAATTAAAATAAAAGATTATTTAGAATTAAAACTCAATGCTTTTAAAATCTCTTAGTTTAAATTTGAATTCATTTATGGCCTCGCTTATGATAGAAAAAAAGAAATACGATAAAAATTCATTTTATGTATAATAATATATTAAAAAATATTTTTCTTCGAAATCTACCTAATAGAGAGACCAAAGCTGACCCTTAGACATTATGCAGGATTTCGGAATTTCAACCGACAAGGAAGAACCGTCGGCAGAGTGCTCAACCTTATATAATTGGGGAGGACCCAGGTTCAATTCCCAGGGCCGGCCATCCTGACAGGTTTGCCTTCGGTCACACCAGGCAAATTGTATCTGGAATAAGCCAAAACAGATTCATTCCAAAATCCTTGCACTTGTTGATGCTGCTGCTTTTAAATAAATAAATTACAGAATTTTTGTGTGTTAATAGGACTTGAGTCATTCCAGAACTAAGGGTCGTTTTTCCAAACTCGATTTTTTAAAAATAGAGATATGAAACTTAACGTAAGTAATTCGATATTTGGCGTGTGTAGAAATGGTTGAATTCGTAAGGCTTTAGCAAAACTCGATAAATGCCTTATCCATTATACATGTTACTGTTGTTGTGTTATAAAAAAACAGCTGAAAGGATTTGTTAAAAAGCTAGTCTTGTCCTTGAAGTTGTTTGTCGCAATTCATTGTTCCGGTAAGAAGATGGAGTCGAAGTTCCTAGAAGGAAAATGCTACCAAGAAATTCTAACACAAAACAAAAATATAATCAGCAAGGAAACGAAGGAAGATGTTTCAGATCACCCAAAGTACCTTGAAACAGCGGATAATGCAACAGAATTCCACACAGCATACACTTACTGGTAATATATAAAGCTGAAAGTTACAGTCTGACTAAGGGTCAGTTCTACAATCGACCGCTAAACTTCTAGTCAGCGCTACGTTGAGACCAAGTCTGATTTTGGCCAATGAGAGTACGCAAAATAAGAGTTGGCCTCAACTTAGCGCTGACTAGAAGTTTAGCGGTCGATTGTAGAACTGACCCTAAACAACGTTTCTTGAACGTTCAAAACGTGGTAATTTATATATTGTATTTAGTACACTTTAATACTTTATGTTTTATAAATGTAATAAAATGTAATAAACATTCTGAACAAGACAGAAAATAAATTAATTTCATTTATGGATTTTAAACATCTTTGGCTCACTATGGGTTAGGGAGGAATGTGGGGAGAATGTCAGGGCCTAGTTTGGAGGTACCATGCCGCTATTAGCCTGGTGTCATTGAAGTGAAAGCCTGGAATACATCAGTCAGGAATTTAGGCCGCTAGGCTCGAACCAAATGCGTTGCCAATGCTCCACCAACTGAGCTACGACCGCTTGGTCAGGAAGAACTGAAATTTACCGTTATCTACAGACAGTGAATCTAAAACAAAATCCTCGAGAGAATTATTAAATGTGAGCAATCACTAGCATATTTCTTTAAATTCTGAACGAAAAAAAAAAAAAGTGCTTCGAATCCGCAAAGATATATTTCAGTTAGAAAACTAACCTCTCGCAAGTAACATAATTATTAGCTTTGTGGAGCTTCAATCAGTTTTACAAATCTTGACACTGAATATAACATAGCAAACAAGAAAGAAAAAGGGTAACAGTAAAATAGTATATTTCCTGAAAAAAAAAAAAAAAAAAAAGCTCAAAACATGGGTTTCGTTATAAATACAACAACACATTATCATAATGTAGTGAGCCAAGTTGTCAATGGCAGGAGGTTATGTATCAACATAATTTTTCTAGAGTTATTTTTAAAGCTTTAGTCAGACGAAATAAATGTGACACAAACGGTACGGTTCAAAGTCACGTGTCACACACAAACATAGCAATGGCACTGCAAGTTACTTGTTCCCAGAATTCGCTTCTTTCGTCCTTAAAAAAAAAGAACAATAGTTATAGGTGAGTCACTCATGGTGTGGAATCTTTACCATTCACGATGAGTCACCTTTTATATAAACACTCATTTACAGGTTATTTGGCTACATATTTATGTTTCGGGAGTTAAATGAAATTTGTAACACACGCAGAAAGTATAAATACTTAGAATTTTCTATTCATTTCTCAACTGATAGGTTAATCTTAAATTATTTTTCTTCCAACTTTCAGAATTATATGATGTGCGTAAGCGAGAAGAAATGAGAATGTAATTTCTTAACCCTGAATGAAACTCTTGACTTTATTATTACATTTACGACATCTATCCAGAGTTTACACGACGATGATGACGTCGACGGATCTGCTACTAAATAACAGGAGACGTAAAAAAAAATCAATCCAGTGGGAAGGATTTACTTACTGCCTTATAAATATCGCGGTAATGACAAGATGTCTTCCGTAGGTACCAAAATAATGTTAAAGCTAACTTATAGGATTCACTTTGACTGACTACAGCTTTGGCTTTAATTGGCAGAATACAGTAAATGAATACAAGCTTTTATATATATGAGGGTGTGTGTAAGAGCCACGGAATAAAATAACGCATATATGACAAGGCTAACTCCACACAGAACGGAAGAGAAGAGGGGAAAACCATACCTTGCAATTCGCCTTTCAGGAGACCTTTTTGGTTTTAAAATCCTTGCGTTGTAATGAGCACGACATTCATTAGAAGCCTTTTTTTCCCACCCCATTTCTGAAACCTACATAATACATCTTTACATTGGCACAATTTAGGGAAAATTCCTTCAATAAAAATCTCCAGATTTTTATACGTAAGCAAATGCGAGGAAAATTCGGGTATGCAAATGTTTCAGTGCACATATTATAATTCTACCCCTAGTTTTATTCGTTACGCATCGTAGAATAAATTGGTATCAGGTTCTAGGGCATAACCATCAGAGATGTAAGGAGAAGCCACCAATGGGACGTTTTTCTTTCTTTTTTTATTCATCTTTCCCTTGCAGGGCTGGCCAGTGACCTTTCAAATATTGTGGATATCTTCGTCACAGACCTTGAACGAAACCCCACACTACTTTGATTTAAAAAAAACTTACATCTAGGAATTCCCTAAGAACTTTATTCTTCGATTTTATCGCCTCTTATTCTCTTAAATAAAACTGAGTGGGGTTTCCAACATATGTATCTCGTCTTAAGAGGTACTGGCAGAGCTCGAAAATTTTCTTCTGACCTATGCGCCAGTTTTGAAAACCGGTGCCACAATATTACAAATACAATTTGATGCATAGGCCTACATGTTTTGGCCTTAAATTACAGTTACTGGTAGGCGCCAGACCTATATTTCCAGTCGCCATGGCGACCTGGCGCCCGGGATTTTTTGAACCTTGGGTATTGGTACATAATTTGGCCAAATTTTAGAACTTTCGGATCAATAGTTACGTAGATATAGTGCAACTAGTCATAATTATTCGATAGCCAATCAGTCAAATTCCTTAAGTAACCATTCTTTATTACTAGCCCTTATACGCGTTCCGTATATGTTTAATACAAATAGATCCTGCTTAATGTAGAAATGCGTTCTTTACTCTGGATTTGTTGTCATAAATGACGTGTTTTGACAATGACTTGATGAGTTAACGTGTAAGTGCTACACGCAGTTGTTATACAATGCTGAAGACCGGAGCTGATACAGTGTGGATAGTTCTGTTTCGAAAAACTTTTTTTTTTCGCTGCGCTGTTATTACTACACAGGTAACTCAGAACGAGGGCCTGCCTTTCACTGGAACGCGATGACAAAACATATCAGATCCCCTTGCTCACGGGTTTTAAGGTCACACTCCCCAATAAACTGGTCAATTGAACAGTTTAAACAAGGAAATTTGCATGTTGCTCTCAGAGAGGTAACGGAAAACACTTAAAAACTTAACATGCAACAACAATGAAGAGCAAAGAAAAATCCACTTCTAAAATTCAATTGTTGCCTATCAACGCTGTTAGGCAACACTGTACATGCTGGATCACATTTTCTACAAAATATATTCAATGAAACAATCGCTGGAGACTACAGAGGAGTTTCCGAAAAGGACTACAGAGGACTCACAAGTGTCTATTTTCCGCTTTAGGATTCTGTATCCGCCTGATGAATATTAGTTTTCTGGTTACAATGAAAATTATGAAACCCTTTGAAGGCTAATTGGTTCTTGAATTGTTTCCCCAGGTTATTGTAGGAAGAAGAAAAAGTCGAAACAAAACAACCGCCCGTCTTCCTGGTGGATTCTAATCTAAAAAGGTAAGGCAATTGCTCAATGTATTTGGATGCAGTTTACATCATCCCCGACATCGATCCAGTGTCAATATCCCTGATGGGAACACAGTCTTCAGAGTCCACTTTAAACTGTGGGTCCCGTCCTTAGACGCCATCCGATAGAATAAAACGGGAAACAGCTCAAAGAGCTTCGGATCTAGAGCTGAACATTCATCCTTATGCTGTTAGATTAGAAAATTAGTTACTTTAAGTCTTCTGTGATTGTTGAAACTTGGTAAGGTTACGTTAAATCCTGACAACACACGAGAGATTAACTAGATTCCTATTTTACCACAAACGCACTTGTTTCCAAGCGTATGCATACGGGATGTAGTCCGCGGCAAAAGTTTGCACTCAGTCGTAACATTCCTTCTTCAAATAACTTTGAAAAGAATAGGCCGATTCGGATACAGTTTCCTGTTTAACTTAAAGAAAATATGATTTCCTGTAAGATACAGAAAACCGTACTCCAATTGGTCTACCCATTCCAAAGTTATTCGGAAAAAAAATTTGACGACTGGATGGATAACTTTCTGCGCTGACTGTACATACCATTTTTTATTTTAGTAGCGTATACTCATGAGATTAAGCCATAGCACACTCAAAAAATATAGGCCTTAAAACACAGGTCATTCTATTTCAGAAAAATTCGTACAATAAAAAAGTATATTAATTTATCTTGGACCGCTTTATGTAACTTGCAGTGGATGACTAGACAAAATTCTGCCTGTAGTCTTTAAAAGCACACAATTATTCATCTTATCACCTTCAGTTGCTGTCCCCAGTTTACTACCTTCCAACATTCTCTCCCCCACCCTATCCGGGCCTGAGATGCCTAAAGGCCATAAATGAATTCAAAAAATGCAGTTACTGATTTACTCGCTCTCACTGATTGCAATACACAAAATGAATAAT
This sequence comes from Lepisma saccharinum, assembly GCA_022664845.1. Lineage (NCBI taxonomy): Eukaryota > Metazoa > Arthropoda > Insecta > Zygentoma > Lepismatidae > Lepisma > Lepisma saccharinum. The sequence continues at coordinate 52,534 of JAGDQP010002512.1, forward strand.
GAAAAAAGCACTAGGCAACAATGGCATGTTATTGTGATTGTTGGAGATGTCTTGTGACTTCTACTATCTCAACGTCTTGTTAATTTTTGGTTTAACACGTATTCTTCTGCGTTACACTTGGATTGCAGGTGTAAAAATACACTGAGTCGTTTTGACGTGGCCCTATCAAATAAGATTTTCTTTTGCATTATCTGTATACATTAGAGTAATATTAAAACAAATGAACAGATTTACCCACCCATAAATGAGTAGAACTGAAGTGAAAATATAAGTGGACCAAAAATATTTCGAGTTCATTTAAGCCAAAAACACACACACGCATATTAGGCAGGGTAGTCTAGAGCAGAAGTTACGCCTACTGGAATTGTCTTCGGCACATAAGCATGAACTTTACTGCTTTCTTGAAATAAACAAAGTACAAAATGTGCAAACTCGACTTTTGGATAGAAGCAAACAAAATATGTCACCAAGGGAATGAGTAAACAACAGGCTTATTGTTGCGGCACGGAAAATGGTAAATTGAAGGAAGAATTACAATATATGATGTACCGATGATTTCCACACTGAAAAATCTACATAAAATAAATAATGACTGAATGTGAAGAAGCAGTCAGTAGCCATTCTGTGTTTGACTAAGATCAAAGGTGAAAAGCGATTCGCAGCACAGTTGGTGGTGGAGATGTTGGAAGGATAAATCAAGAGTTTTGTACACGCAGTTTTTCAAATACAAAGGATTGTTTTAGTTAGAACTCACAAAAGAAGTAGCATAGAAAAATGGGTGTGTTGTGAAAGATTTTGGACTGCGAAAATGCACGATCTTAGTGGTGTAGTTGAACGACAATGATGATGCGAACTTTCACAGAGTTCCATTTAAGCACATCAAAAACCTAAAAGTTCACAGACGTAGAATCATTGTTAAGAGTCCTAGCTGAAAGTTTGTTAATTACATAGCACAATGTAAACTACACTAATTACAAACTTACGCTGCCAATTCCTCATGACCTTTTATACACTAAAATTTATATAAATAAAAATAATAACCACTGGCGTTACAGACCGAAAAGTCCTGAGCCTGCCCCAATGCCATCTGTCCGCGATTGGTGGAACTGCGTCCACCAGAGTGACGGCCGTGTTGTCAGTACTGCGCACACCTTGACCACGAACAGGCGTATTAGGGGCTTCCTAGACGTCACGTCTTTATTCGCGTGACACCCCAGTTTGCCTCACGACGCTGGGTGGACGCCGAAAAGTGGGGTGTTCCAGCCGGGATTTGAACCCAGGACCACGCATACATGAGTCCAACGCCGCTCTAACTACTAGACTAGGTGTTTTTCAAACCTTGATTTTAACACATTTCTTGTTCTTCATAGTAAGTGATTAGTGATTATTATGGAGTATTAGTGTCTGTCTTAATAAAAAAAAAACAGGCTACACCACATGTCAAGTACGTAAAACTTTTAAATTTCAGTCTCCTGCGTACTAACACCGTTTTGTAAATTAATACAACTTCATCTAATCTTTTCGATTTAGCGGTTGTGATTTACTAACGGGCTACCTAATCTAATCTTCATACGCCTTACAAAAACTTGTTACAATTTGCAAATGCTTTATACAAATAACGAAAAGCAGAAAACGAAAATAATGTAAACAGTTGGATGTCAAATTGCAGATTCTGTAGTTGTTAGTGGTCGTGCAAATTATCCCTCACTGCAAAATCTAATTGCTAACAGGTTTGCATGGATATGTAATTAATATGTTTAGCAGATATAAGGTGTCCAACGAGCAGTAACAAAAAAGCACTGAATTTTCACGGTTTTCTTCCAGACTGACGTCGACACTTTTTTTCAGGGAACAGGTAGAAATATAAAATTAAATTTACGTTCCATACGCAACAGCAGAGTCAACGTATGAAATAGCTTTTGTTACCTATACTCAGCCTCCTATTAAATTGAGTACCAGAGAGTCCTCGGTACTTCTGGGCACCTTGGGAAAGTAAAGGCAGTCGAGCGTGAGACTAACCACCCTACCTCACTTCGTACCGTAGGTCGAGAATATGTGGAGCGCTACCACCACATCCCCCATGCGCCGTTCACGGCGAGTGCGTATCGCACAGGAGTCAGCTTTACTTTGTTTTACTTCAAAACGTATTAACAGAACACCCTTCTCTGCTCCGTTGCACGAGCAGGAACATCCGTAAATTGGCCACAACACGGATAAATCCTATAATTCCGACTTTTCTCTCATTTAAAGGAAGTTCCCTGGCTTTTCTAGGTTTACAAGACCGCCGGACACCCTGATATGAAAAAAAAACGGTAACATGCATCTCGTAAATTGTGTGTAGTAGAAAATGGGTCGGGAGTGTTACTGTCGAAGAGAGAAAGTAACGGTAAGTAGAAACGTTTTGAATCAAGTACACAGTCTCACCTTAATTTAAGTGACCTAAGCTGCATATAGATTGGCGAATGTTGAGATAGAAAGTTAAATGGTGGTACTGTAAAATCTTGTAAGCTTTATTCTGAATGGGCTATTTTAGTAATTATGGACCTATCCCCGCCATGATTATACAAGAACAATGCTTCTTTAAAAACACAAACATCCATCCCCAAGCGGAATTCGAACCCGCAACCCTGGAGATGCTGGCTTAACGCCTATGACCATACGACTACCTCGGTCGGTGATGCGTACTGTACATGAAGGCAAAAAATTCTACATAGCATGGGGTATTTCCAGGAGGTTGAAGGCTACCAGATCTCGCGTTCTGTTGAGTAACTTCAGATTACACAAACCACAATTCCGCAACAGTGGTAGAGCCTTGCCTTAGCATCTGGAAGGTTGTGGGTTCAATCCCAGTGGACGACCACCCTGACTAAGGTTCCTTTAGGGTTTTCCCTCAGTCACTCACATCAAGCAAACGCCGGGATTGTACCTTTAACTTAGGCCCTGGTCGACACCTTCCCCTCCCCTATCCCGGTCTGACCCTTAGATGCCTAAAGGTTTGTAAAGGTCATAAATAAAATTCAGATTCAACAATTCCGCAGTTGTAGGCTTCAGCAGCAGCAAGGAAGCTTACATCACCGATCTGCCTGTCAACTCAGGCTACGATGGTGGTTGATGAGGTGACTGTATCATTGGAAAGGTCTCGCTGTGATGAGTTCAAAGACAAATAGATCGTCAAGATTGGGTAAGCGGGTTACGAGATACAGGAGAAGGGCTCCATTGTCCCACAGTAACTAACTGCGACAATCAGCAACTTTCAACTTTGGGTTTACTAGGGACAGGAACATAATGGTAGGTTGGAAAAGATTTGTCTAGTTCACGTTAGGTAAGTATATTGCTGGTCATTCATAAAACTGTTGCATTATTGCCTATGTACGATCACATCACAAACACGGGCAACACCGGAGGTGTCCCTGACAGTTTCTTCGTTAAATGTTGCCTCATTGCTGTCGTCCCTTCGTGCTGTCTTCTCTTAGGAAATTCATTAAATATACATTTAGATTTAAATCATGAAAAAGAAATTGAACACAGTAAAGTTTGGACAAAGGAGTTATGATAACCCTTGTTAAGTGGGAACGTTAGAGAGGAATAAGTTAGGCGGAACCTAGTAGGGTACGTGCGCATGTGCTACCGCCAGACTTCAGTAACGATCGACTGATTTGGATGAACTACCGGTATATGTCGAAGAAGTTTCTCCAAGATCGTTCACCGCGGCACAAAAGTGAATTTTATCACGACCAATAAGAGCAAATGTACTGAAGCTGCTCTTATGACCAATAGGAGCTTTCACAACGGAGCTTCTGTTTATTTAGGTCCGGAAATTAACCTGTAATTTACTTTCGTGGATAGTAAAAAGAGAAAACTAAACCACTGGCGTAACAGACCGATAGATCCTGAGAATCCCCCAACGCCATCTGCTCGTGGTTGCTGGAACTGCGTCCACCTGAGTGATGGCACTGTGGTCAGCACTTGATGCTGTTAACACCCATATAATTAATTTTATCTTATTATCTGTTTAACTTGTCACATGACCAAAAACAAGCGTATCAGGGCCTTTCTAGACCGTGTGTGGCAGTCACGTCTTTATCCACGTGACTACCCAGTTCGCCTCACGACGCTTTGGTAGACGCCGAAAAGTGGTACTCCATCCGAAAATTGAACCCGGGACCACGCGGACGTGAGTCTAACGAACTATTCGTGGTTACTAAGTTTCTGATATAACGTTACAATCGCTTATATAAAGTGAACTAAACTCGCTGTACAGTACACTGCGAGGTAGTCGAAAAAAGAAAATGTAACAAAAATCCTGGTGTGGCTGATATATTGATTCAATAGTGTGCGATACTAAACTTCGTCTGCAGGCAATACAAAAGGTCAAACCACAGGAGTTACATCAAAACTACGTACCTAACTACAAATCAATGATACTGTGTGATGGAACAGAAATAGATACAGCTTTAAAACTTACAGACGTAGCTTACAAACAAAGCAAACTTTACAAGTTACATACCAAACTATGTCATACGACCAGTGCATTACTACATAATAGGGCCTACCATAATATATAGAGAAACTCTACCGAAAAGGTTTCAGAAACTGAAATGTCGAAGTACGGTAAATGTCTAAACGCTCTTGTATTTACGGACTCATCCAATCTAGGGTGAATGTACCAGTAATGGGCCACTTGCTATCAATGTATTTGAAATAAGCCAAAGGAAGCAGATTTATTGTTGGTCAAATTTTGCCAAAACAGAACAAGTTTTGATACTTCAACCAAAACAGGGTGATTGAAGTACAAAGTTTCATGTATGAGTCGGGGGCTATGCATGATGTGACTTCGTTAAGTTTTATTAAGGAAGGGGGCAAGTGTAATCTCCAAATATATAAGTAATCTAAAATTCATATTAAGTAATACGAATTCAGGTTACTAACTTTGAACAAATAATTATATTATTGCATAGAATATAGATCAGACTCAATAATTATTAACCCTACCCTCCCAAGGTTCGCCGTGGCTCAGACGGTAGCGCGTCTGACTACGAATAGGGCGGCCCGGGTTAACATCCCGCCCAGGACACTGCAGATTTTTTTCACAGTGTTCCCATGCCTGGCGCTCTGAGGTGCACTCAGCCTCCTATCAAATTGAGTACCGTAGTGTCCTGGTATTCCTGGGTACCTTGGGAAGGTAAAGGCGGTCGAGCGTGAGACTTACCATCCCACCTCACTTCGTACCGTAGATCAAGAAAATATGGAGCGCTACCTCCACATACCCCATGCGCCGTTCAAGGCGCGTGCGTATCGCACAGGGGATAACTTTACTTTACCCTCCCAAGGTACATTTGAATGGCGTGGGTCTAGTAATGGACCACACCTACGAGCGAAACAAAAGAAAACTGCTTGTAGGGGGAGGGGAGTAACAGAAATGTCGTTAATTTAACATGCTTTGCCCATTAGTTTATTTTAGCTCTTAATCCACAGAATCAACTTTTAGACCATGTTTGTATTGTTTGGTAGCTCACTATTGAGTTTCATTGTTTAACTAACCATGTTTAATCGTCCCTGTTTTTAATCAATTATATTTTAAAAAGAGTGGCTTACTGATTCCTTTTGAATAGCATCTGTCTATTGCTGATATGTTTATAATTAATGCGAGAGAAAGTCCAAAAAATCTAACCAAGTTGTACAGTTACCCTGTTTTATCCAGAAGATGGATATTTTTGTAACTAATTTGGACAAAAAAGAAGATATTTTTCTTCCCTTTAAAAGCCTCCACTTCATGAAGGCTGCCTTTAATGGGCAAATGTAAACATAACTGTATTGTATACGTGTATAACATTTAATTTCCATCTTGTAACTTATAGCGAAAATACCTCAATACCTATAGTTACGACTTGATTAGAATTTAATTTTATTTCAGTGAAGCTAATTTGCTTGTACTTAAGTTGGTGGACCACTACTGGAACAGCAGTGGCCCTTTACTAATTCTCTGAAGGATATGTGGCCCACTACTGGTACATCGTAGCCTCATTTTTGTTTCTTGTACTCATTTTGGACAAAAATTATCCGTAAGAGTAATGGATTTCTGACTTAGGTATCACAGTTTATATTTATATAAATCAGAGTGCAGGAAAATGTGGGTGAAAGTTATTTCCTTTCTTATGTAGCCTTAAGAGGCCCATTACTGGTACACTCACAATACAGGTTTATTCAACAGATATAGACTATATTTCTACCATTCAAATTCTTCGCTCACGTTACTTCCGTAAACAGTAACGAATACCTTTCTTGCAACTTACCCATCAGGAGAAAATTCCAAGTTGAATACACCACCGTGAATAGGTTCCTTCATCCTCTCTGTATGATCCCAGGAAGTACAAGGGAGTACTGCTGAGTACATTTCCTGTGAGAAACGATCAGCAAAACCTAGTGGGAATCTTTGGCCTATCTCTCTCTGTCTTAGCATGGAATAACTAAAAGTAGCATGCATTTTCCTACTGCGAACTTTAGGCATGGTGACAATCTCTTTACAAGTCCAATTGAAAAATATCACACCTAATGCAAACGCAACAATGTACCGAACAGTTCGTTAATTACTTCAGCCAAAGCAAACAATTTATAAATATAAAGTCCCTCACATCCACCATTCCAAATTCTACGAGTACACCATGTTGTTGTCATCGAAAACTATCTTTTCGATTCGATAATTTCGATTATTATCGACAGCAAGCATGTAAACAAAATGGATTATCGACCTATGTTATCGACTTCACCATCACTGCTGCCAACTATTCTGTGTAGAAAGTGGCTACACAAGCCGTGAAAGTAGCTAAATGTGATTTTGCCCAATACAGTGTTAAAGAACTCAAATTCAAATTTATTACGTTCTTCAGACCGTACAAAATGTACATTGAGTACAACGGTATAGAACATGTCATGAGTTGCAAAGGCATACAAAAGTATAGTTATACAGTTTGAAAATAGAACAATGCCTTAAGATAGAGATACAAGTAATTAAAGTTATACAGGATGTCCGGGAATTCCTATTACAGCGTTTGGGAGTTAAAAGTAGACCTCAAAACAAACAAAAAGGTATATGGACACAAACCTCAAAAGCGGCATCCTTTCCGAGTTATGAGCGTGGGAAATTTGGCGGCACGGAACTTTGACGCGCTATAGCACAAAGACGAATTGTCATGACACAGGCGGTGTGGAATTTCACACAGGAAGTCATGGGCGTAGTATCCAAAAATATCAAAATCAAAACTCCAATTCAGTTGTGTGAGCTGGCCCGTAGCCAGTATATTGTTAAGGGAAGGACACAGAAAACCTTTTTCTCTCTCTGTCTCATATACATATGACGACTCTTAACCGAGTAGTTAACATGCTTTCTCCACTTGGTACGCATGGATCCGGGTTTGATTCTCGTTAGAGAATCAAGGTTTTCGGTACACTACAGCTGATAAACATAATCACTGGCATCTAACATAATCGGACAATGACGGCCTCTTTTACTGATAGAAAGTACAGCAAATTCGCTGAAATATATGTAATTTGCCCCTGTTTGCTATGATACCCCGCCTTTATTAATAATTATAATCGTTCCGTCAAAGAATATGTTTGATATATCGACCAGCCCCCTCTAAATTTTGCCCAGAGTCCCTAAGGTTTTTGGCTGGCTACGGGCCTGGGAGTAATCTCCTTAACACAAAGACAAGGAGAGAGCAGAGTGGCAGAGAGGTTAGCATGCTTGCTTTCTGTGCGCGTGGTCACGGGTTCAATTCCTGCTGGAGTCCATTGAACGAAGTGTTTCAGAACCTACTTTACCACAAAACGACTTTTAGTCCTTAGAAGATCGTTTACCAAATTAATAACAAATCAATAAATTCTTTGAAAATTATGGCTGTGCAATTCCCTGAAATAATATAGCTCCCAAAATCTGAAACGTACGTTCTCAGAGCATTAAATAAATATTTTATTCTCACTATGTGCATTAGGCAAGGAGGGAGATATTGCTTAGATTACGGCGCTATTCTTGTATTCGTTTGGTGGGAAGTGATTGAAAGAGTAATTCGGAACAGGATGGTTGGTCTGAGATTTTAATTCCTTTACTCTTCCATCTGAGGAATGGCTTCTATCTTACGAGAGAGTCCCAAACATCACAAGAGCCACATATTGTGCTTAGGGATTTCATTGGGACACGAATTGAATTGATTTATGGATTTTAGGCTCTGAACGTCATCGGGACAAAATCTATATAAACAGTGATACGCTCACACCAAATCTGTTGACTCGTAGGTAGGTACGCAGATTCGAACCCCGCGGCCGATCATCCTCACTGAGTTTTTCCACGGTTTCTCTCAGTTTCACCAGGCGAATGCCAGGATAGAACCACAAGGCCTTGGGCGATACCCTTCCAATTCTCCCTGAGGGGAAAACCTTGGAAAAGTCAGAATGAGTGGCCGCTGAGATCGTTCCCAGGATGTTCCGATTGCTAATCCGACGCTCTACTAACTGAGCTACGGTCGCTTGGTACAACCTACACTACAGTTGTTCGTTCATGATAATGAATACTTAATATTACCAAAAATGATATTACGTTCTTTTTTATTGCACTGAATATAAACGAATATCACGCTTATTTCTGTTTGCTTAAGTACTGTATATATAAACACGCAAGATCCTAGCACTCCGACGCTGCGTGTTCTTAGGCTCGCCATCTGAGAAGCCCTGATCAGGGATTTTGCCTGACACCTTAATGGATGATTTCATTCCTCGAAATAGACAAAAACACATCCCACCTTTAAATTTTTTACTGTTAAAAGTCATTTTAATTCCTTCAAAATTCTATTCGCTCCTCCTGACTTTGTTTCGACTTTACTTTGCAAATAACTAAAAATCATGGCAGAATCCCTGGGATTGATACACTCAACATGTCCTCTTTCCTGGGGACGAGGTGGCTCTATTAATAGAGCGCTCACCTCTGGCGCTAGGGGTCGTCGAATCGATCCCTACTCATGCCATGTGGACTTTTTGGTGGACACACACCGTGTGCGTGGGTTTTCTCGGGGTTCTCCCGTTTTCTCCTACTTTCTTCATTTCACCAATTAATCACCATCCATCCGACCTGAGCCAAAGTTACCTAAAGGCCTTAAAAATTAAACTCAAATTAAATACGTCTTCTTCCCGAAAAGAAATTGAGTTGGCGGAATAGAGAGTATTGAAACTATTATGGATGAGAAAATAAGTAATGTTAGGACACAGTTATAACCTGATTTGAAAGCTCGGGTGGATACTATCCAGTTTTTATAACGGATAAAATCAGTAGTGATCATGCAGGTGTTAAGGATATTCGTTCTGGAATAAATCAAACGACAGCTGATATAGAAAGAATCGATTCTGAAATTGTTGAAGTCCGGAAGAAAACTTCAGAGTCTTTTGAGATATTGGCCCCCAATTTTATTTTTTATGGTCAAAATCGATAGAAAACGAGCAAAATTCTACTCACACCCTCACAATTTTGACTTTATACCCCCTCAAACTGAAAATCTTGGCAGAATCCCAGGTTAACCTGAACCAGAGAATAACTGACTTTGTGTTTTTCAACCAACTGTTTACATTTAACAAAGAAATCAGGAGGCAACCCTAGCCATACCACTACTTTATACCCATTTTTCCAGTTCGTTGTCATTTTGCGTAGTTCGTCTATTCTCTCTCCTCGTTTTCTTTTATTGACGGAGCAATCGACCGCGAAAGGGGAGCATTCACAGTTCGTGAAAACAGATACTTCAATGCTCTTTTCACTATTAGTTTCTCAACACTTTGGTCAAAACAGTTACCATAATGGTGGTATTTCTTTTCTTTTCAAATTATTATTATAGTTGTTGTTGTTATCTGTTCGTAGCTGGGCGATTAAGCAGGAGAATAACAAAGCGCTTCAGGCCTTGTATTCACACGATACTTCTTCAGTTAGCACTACTGCAATCACCATTCGACTGGCGTGTCTGCTGTCTGTGTCCGTGTTTGTTGATATGTTAGTTCGCAGTTTCACCATCTGCATTCGGATCTTAAAAGAGCTTTAACTGTATGTTAGATTTCATGCAGTTGAATAACTTAACAGAACAAACATACCCACGCTTTGTAAATATTGTTTAATTTAGGTTGTGTTTGTGTAGACTCCAGTGTTACACTTTCCGTTTTCAAATTTCGAGCGCGATAAGCTCATCCCGCCTCGCGTGACATGATTCATCGCCAGTAGCAATTCGTACGTGCACTGATTGGAAGGTGAATAACATGACTGTA
>JAGDQP010002512.1:63229-81026 GCA_022664845.1 Lepisma saccharinum
GGAGGATGGATGAGCCAAGTTTGTAGGTGACAGCATGTAAGAGAAACACTGGAAGTTGGCGCGAGGTTGCAAGGTTCATGATCTTCAAGCCATAAGACTGGTGGTGGCCTAAGGCTCGAAAATCATGAACATTGCAACCTCGCACCAACTTCCAGTGTTCCTCTTACATGCTGTCACCTAGAAACTTGGCTCATCCATCCTCCATTTCACCACTTTTTAGGTCTGAAGAACTTGGCTGAACTTTTTGCACCTCCGGTGTTTTTGTTTAGATCTATTTTAGAGTAGGGTGACCATATTGTAAAACTAAATATACGAGAGACTTTGTAATATAAGAGAAAACACCACCTTCATTCTCCCCTCCCATATACACACACTCATTGGCAGAAAACATCGATATGATCATTGATATTTTGTAAACCTTCCGTATGTTTTAGATAAAAGTAGATTGCTTACAATTAATTATATATAATTTGAATTTTCCCTGGAAGATTTTGGTGGTGGGAATTTTGTTGGTGAATTTCACAGCCTGTTCATAGTACAGAAAATATAGTAATAAGTGTTTCAATATTGCATTGCAGAATCGACCTAAGTTTAACACAATCTAACTACTGAAGATATAAGTCATAAAATGAGATTATTAAAAAGTGACCTTGAAACTGCATTGAAAATGGGACACTTATACGTCCCTTAATAAAATTATCAATACAACGGGACGCAACCTAAAAAAAACTGGTTGATCTCGTAAAATACGGGACGTCTGATCATTCAAATCAAGAGACAGCAATCTTCTGGATAGTTGATCAGTTTTCTCCATGAAATCATGTATAAAGCAGCGACCAGACAAAGAATAGGTAAGTACAACATAATAGTATTTTGTTGTAATTTGTGTATATCACACTGGTTTGTAAAAATGTAAATTGTAGTTCTGTGTTGTTTTATAAAACTATTATTGTATTATTTTTTTTGGTTATGTATTTCAATGAATAATTTGGATGGTATTGGTACCTACAGTCATTACAATCGTAGTAATATTCACATATACATGTATTTATTTATGGGTATAACGATGACTATCGTAAGTCTTCTATCTGGCCAAAATGATGGCATAATATGATCCACCTATACACCTAACTAATACCATGTCCATGGGACCTGTTTGCTGAAAGTTGTAGGTTCTTCAATACAAGGTTAATCGTTTTGAATGGTCCTCTATCTCTTGATGTGTGATTGATAGTCCATAATAAGGTCAAAATTTTGCATCCTTCTTCTTCCTCTGCCCCTTTTTCCTTAACCATACCTTTAGTTGGATCCTTCAGTATCTTTACGTAGCCGATACCCTTCTTCTTTTGTCTCCACTATTGGTCGCGTTTCGCCTTCTCCCCTTGGCCCTTCCTTGCCAAGTATTTCCTTGTTCAGTTAATATATCCATACTTCTCAAAATCCATATTTCGAAACCTTCCCATTTTCTTTCTTCACTCATATAATTCGTAGGGTCCACAGAAAAGATCCTTTTTAGTGAATTGAGTCGGTCACTGTGAAAAGGGAATATGTGCTATGTATTCTTAATGGCACACATCCTCTTTTAACAATGACGAATTCCTTTGTCGCCATTGCCATTATCGGCTATATTTCTAATTTTTTTACTTCATCGTCACTTATAATTCTCTCAAGGTTCCTGAAGCTAATGGATACCGGTTCTAATTCCAACTTTGTTGACTGTAGTTTTATTTCCCAGATAACACCAAAATGCTTAATTCTTTCTAAAATCTTGCGACAGCAAACGAAAAAATATGCATCAAAATTACAATGGCAAATACGAAAGGGATTAATACGGGTATCAAAGTTTCTAGTTATCACTCGGCAAATGTGCTACAAAGTGCCATATAGTGACAACTGTTGAAAATATTATCTATGCTTCGGTAAGTCTTACTACTGACCGTTCGTAATTAAAAGGTTGAATCAAGCCAAACGTTGATGCAGATGTGAAAATGTTTCCAATCTCCGAACGGGTGGATCCGAATCCGAGATCTCACAATCTACAGACAGACATCTTACCGAGTGACCATGGTGCCACCTACAATTTTCTACCGAAACACGACTACCTAACTATGTTAATAAACTGGGGGATACAATGACCAAGGACAAGGAAAAAACTGATGGGAAGTAGAAAATAAAATTGTAGCATTTTTATATTAATCATGCGTTAACTTCACTACGCAGGCAAAAACACGATTATGGACGAACAGGGTAGATTGGTTACGAACAGGACAGTACGTCATTGCGCTTTACTTAAGAGGGCTCCTCGCTCCAACTCCTCCATTTTTACCATTTAATCAAAATATTTAAAAACTAAGAGTACTGTCAAAAATGTACGTTCATAACGCACTAGAACTTACAAATTACTATACGGTAAAATACAATGGACAGCGATCTTGAGATCTTGTCCATTGATGAGTGATAGCCTATGTTTTCAAAGATTATGATATCATTATTTAATTGAAGTCTCAGCACTCAGCACCCATTGTATTTCATAGTAATTTGTAAGTTCTAGTGCGCTATGAACTTACATTCTTGATGTACTGAACTGAACGCTCTCAGATTTTTTAAAAATATTTTTTAAAATGTTAAAAATAGGGACGGGTTGGAGAGAGAAACCCTCTTAAGTGAAATTGTAAAATCGGTATCTTTGTTGATGCAAAATAAATGAATTTGTAATAAATTTGCCATCACAAGTTTATGTACACACAGAGCTACTATGTACATTAAATTTTACCAAAACTTTCGCTGATGCCTGGGTCCTTCCAATTACCATTCTTTTCTTTATCTCTACAGTTCATATTAGGATAGAAAACCATCCCAACTGTAGTGGTATTTACCCTTAGTGAAATCCATGAATTAAATTTAAATAAGTGGGAAAATCGTCGTACAATATCAAAGTTAAAACAATTAATGGGCGATTTTTTGAATATGGTGAATTTTAGACTTTTTTCGGAAAAAAAAAATCAGTTGCGTAAAAAGTAAAGCGTTTTCAGTATTATAATTCAATAAAGTAAATTCTGTTATGAAGTGGCTCTTCATAACTCCTCCTTCATTGTATTCAAAGGATTAATTCAATAATTTATTCAATAATCAATTTCTGGTGAATATGGAAATTTTATTATTTTGTATGTAAATATGTTTATAGGTAAAAGCAAAAACTCCAGCCGGGTAAATAGATCTATTATTCATTAGAATTTATGTACACTCGGTGTCTGACTTGTTTGCGTACGCGGGGTGGCGAAGTGGGGTACAAGGAGTGTGGTTTGTGTTTCCTTTCAGACGAGTCCATAACTCAAAAATGTTCTTCTCTTCTCCCGACCCAAAGCGAAATTTCAGGATTGCCAAACGTATGAAAATTGTCACCTCGGTGTCATCTAAGAGATTCAGTCAATGTAGCGTGAGTGTTGGTCCGGTGCTGTGGTTTTTTTCTAGTGCATCTTTACTCCGTACGACTTTGTTATCTCTTCGATAATGCCTTCAGTGTGCAAAAAATGGCAAACTATTCATAGTGAAGCCAGGGAAGTTATACAGAACGTAATAAAACAATGTGACGAAGAAACTAACTAATAAAACTATACTAATTCTGCATTAAACTTTTAATTTCGAGGGAGGGGAGTACCTATCCCTTACATCTCTCGTTACATATGTAGCGGGAAACCTACAAATGTGCTAAATTTTGATTAGGATTTAGGAATATTTCAATTTGGCTCTAGAAATAAGCAATTACTACTGGAGTAGATAGCAACAGTTAGAACTAGACGCCTCGCAGTTATTTGTAGCAAAGACGGAAGTTTCTGAGAACTTGGACCATAGTTCAGAAGGAAGAGTTTTTTTGTTTGTTTATTGAATTGAATTGATGTATGGCCTTTAGGCAGCTATGGCTCCGGCTGAGAAGAGTAGGAGAAAGGATGCGGGAAGGAGTGGGCCAAGTCCTAAGTTGAAGGTACCATTTGTCTGGTGTGATAGTAAAAACCTGACAATACCTGTCAGGATGGTCGGCCGCTGGAATAGAACCCAGGCTATTTCGAATACGAAGCCAACGTTTTACCAACTGTTTTGTTTAACGTAATATTCTAACACATAATCATAGAAAGTTTTAGCGTGTTCCACCAAAGTCCTCAGAACAACTATTATTCAATTATTTTGTAATTTCTTGATGTGAATCAAGCAGGCAAACAACTTCTTGCAGGGGCGAGTGCATTCACTCCGTCCTGTTTATTGCACTAGCGAGATAAAGTTCGCTTGAAGCCGTTCTCAGAATTACACATCCCCAGAAGGTTGATGGTCAAGGTCAAAATTCTTTTTCACTTGTTTTGTCAACCGACTTAAAGAAGTTGAAAAATGTATTAAAACGTTTCATCATTTCTGACCTTTAAGAAATTCTTAGGGTTATAGGAGGGAATTCTTTTATTAGTATGGTGAAAGAAAAGTGAAGGCAACAGTCAGGGTCTAGTTTCTAGGTACCATCCCGGCATTTAGTTCTTAAAACTAGCGGAAACCTCAGAAAGCCTGTCAGGACAGTCAACTTGAGCAGGGCTCGAAGTTTCCCCGCCACCTCGTGCTTATCCGAAGTCAACGAACATAACCAATAGTCCACGAGAGCTGGGTCTAGTTGATTGGGTTATTAAAATCCTAAATAAACTGGTGACCTTCTAAGGATGGCGCATATATTTTTTGGTAAAGTAGACTGGAACCATTCCGTTCAATGAACTCTCTAGCTGGGTCTGATTTTTTTTATTTGAATTTATTGAACGTCTTTAAGCATCTATGACCCAGGCCGGGATAAGGTAGGAGAAAGTATGGGGAAGGTAGCGGCAGGTTCCTTACTTAAGTTACCACCCGGCATTCGGCTGGTAAAACGGGGGAAAACTGACGGAATGACCGGCCGTGGGTTTCGAACCTGTGTGCCTATTCATTTTATCCGAAGTCACTGACGTTACGACCTGGATTACCGGGCATGGGTAGGCTGTGACTAAATTAGTGAATGTACACCTGATATATTTATTTCGCCTTATTTATTTTGGCGGAGTTAAAGCTGATACACCTTTTCTTCCAATCATCCTTAAATAAACCTTCAAAGTGAGTTTTACACACAACAATATATTGACATATACACAGAAAATACATATACATAGAAACACTCATCCATACACACAAACACAGACAATGAAACGTTAACAATGTCGTCAGAGTCTACATATCATAATGAGTCTACATTCTACAACTACCCATATTCAATTGTTTAATGTGAATATGTGATAGTTACAGGATGGAGGGCTACAGGTGGAAGAAAATAAATCACCATCAATAAACATATGGACCACTCGAGTACGTTTTCGAGCAATGCTCCATGCGTAGTGTGTCCTTTATAGGTTATTTGACAGTCTTTTGTACTTTAATGAATTGAGAATTGTCTGGTAAGTATTAGAACTGGACGGGCAACCCTGCGTAGGAAAAAGCAGGAGGATTGCTACAGCCATAAACTCAGCGGGAGGTGCGGACACTAAACAAAAAATAGCGAATTCCTTACCCTCGCATTAAAGTGAGGTGTCATCTGTAATTGTATCAATGTAATAGTTGTGTACTTTATATGTCTGTATACTTCCGTGGGGTCTCATAGCGTCGAAAGAAAGATCTGAACATTTTAGCGGCCTGTTCGCGGAATCTAAAAGTCAGTTTTTTACTTGTCGTCCAGCAGGAACCAGCGTCGTCGTTGCTCTTGGTGTTGCAGCGATGGAGAGCTTCTCTCAAGTCGGGATTGAGAGAGGGAAGTCGTCTGGTTGCAGTTAGCGTTTGAGGTAGCTATGCAACGTGCTGAGAGATATGAATTTTTTGGATGGGCTCACAAGTTCAAATTCTCGAAGTAGCGGTTTCGATCCCATGTTCTACGTGTTGGGTAGAGTAATTAATTAATTTTCACTTTTCGGGAGCAGTCAACTTTAACGAAATCGTTTATTTTGTAACTTCCAATATTTTATCGTATTGCGTATTCTGCCTGTTTAAGAGTTTGAAAGAAATCATCGATTTGCTTAACTTAATGTTTTTTTAAACCACTTCTACGGATTGCAAGCGAAGGAAATATGATTGGTATGGAATTGGATATCGCGTTCTTCAGAGGAAGTAAGGGTTGGGCACTTGACGAACTCCCACGGGCCTCAATGTGCATTTTCTAATGGTTTCGAACACACAATCAACCCCGCAAATTCCGCTTGCTTTGCTAACAAGTTGACTCGACGTCAACCTCTGAATTGGTCTATTAAATTTGCCATCCCAAATTCCCAGATACTGCGAGGAGAGGAGAAAATTGGAAACTTAAATATTAAACCTTATATCTGGAATCCGCGTGAGAATTGCATAATTTCTTGGAGAGTTTTTTTTTTTTTCAATCTTTAATTGAAGATTCGAGAGATTAGCTACGGTCAGCAGTCAGTCAGCAAATTAGCTTACATTTAGTTGGTTCAGAGTGTACTACTTCAGTCTCGCGCGCACTGAACACGTAGGTTTAGGTTTGTTCGTAGGAGCCTAGGCAAAACCTCTAATTAGTGCAAGTAAGTTGAAGGAGTATTAGTTCTCAAGTAAATTCCTGAGCTAGGTCACCGGGACTTTTGCGGTCTCGGTTTAGAGATACAAAAGAGGGTTTACCAATTCTCTTCAATATCGGCCTGGTGTTTTTGCGCCGCCAGGACAGACATGCCTTAATACAGGACTCTTCGTCCTATGCTGGGAGTGAGCCGCGTTCAAGATCTCTTGGGGGAATTGATTGTCATTATAGTGGATATCTAGCTAATCGTTTTTAGAGCAAAAGTTTCACAATTAGAGGAAGAAGAATTATTACAAGAAAAATAAAGCAAACTAATTCTCTCCTGGGAAATTTGAATTTCATTTCGTCTACATGTAAATTAATCATCAGAGACCTCATATGATTTTACTGGTAATATCGATTGTCTTTCTATTGCAGCAAAGATATTCAATCAGCCGTTTCTTATAAGATTTGCTACGTTTCACTCGAACCTAAGGATAGAAGTTTATTCTGGACCGTTCTGTGTGATCCAGACCGTTGGCTAGCTGGCGCTCGAGGCAGGTATTTCTAGAAGAGATTTGCTTATGTTTTACGATTTCTATTCCGCAACTATAAATTAAGTCTTCGTGCTAGCCCGAAGACCGTCTTGTTTTCCTTGGGAGTGATCGTCGATGGACATATTCATTTCTAAAGATAGTCTGCAAATTGGAAGGAGATTCTATCTCGTAGTGTGGAATCCATCGGACCCTACTCACAACAATCCCATGCCGTGGTGAGAATATTGGAAACTAATTTCGGTATAAAAAATTAAGCTTCAGTCAAACACAGAACACACATCACGTGTTTTCCCCCCATAATTTTCAAGTTACTCTGGGAGCACTGAAGTATAGATATATTGTCATACGTAGGGTTGCCAGGTTTCTAGAATGTCAATACGGGATAAGTCATAACAGTTAACTGAAGGAAATTGCACTATCCTGATGGTTATGCAATTCTCATAACACCAAACACGAAGAAAATAATTTAAAAACTCAAGGAAACACTCAGAAATGTATTATTGAATTTTGAACATATAAATTATGGTGAATGGAACTGTATTTATGGCCTTTAGACATCTACGGCTCAGGCCGGGATAAGGGAGGAGAAAGCATTCGGGAAGGTGTCGCTCAGGGTCTATGTTGTAGATGCCATCCCGGTATTTGTCTGGTGTGACTTAGCACTATCTCTGGAAAAACCTCAATCAGGATGGTCAACCGCTGGGATCGAGCCGAGGACATCCCGAATGCTACGCTAACGCTCTAACGCTGAGTTACGGCGGCTTGGTATATAAATTATGGTAATAAACAAACTGCTTATATTTAAATGTACGTACATTATATATTTTATTTCTGTTTCAAATTATTACATTATTTTCTTTAGTTCACAATGGTTCGTGGTGTCCTCGAATCTTGCAACGTTAATTTAACTCATTTTCATACAATGATGAAAATTTGCATAGCGACGTAAGTCGTGTGACAATACAATATTCCATTGTTACGTTCATTTGAATTTTATTTATGGCCTTTAGGCATCTGAGGCTCAGGCCGGGATAGGGGGGAGGAAGGATTGGGCTAGGGCCTATGTTGAAGGTGCCATCCCGGGTTTTACTTTCATATATTTCTATATATTTATGTATTTTAAAAGCATATTGTTGTTGTTTTTTTTTTGTTTTTTAATACAGACTTCTTTATCCTAAAATAAATACTAGCCTGCAACGATGTTGGGTTTTGACTGGTTGCAGAACACTTTAGGATTTGGGTGACAAGATCAGTATGAGAAAAAGTTTACAAGACCGAAATAACTCGGCAAAAATAATACAATTCTTTTTATGACTAAAAAAAATGCATGGGGGCGCGCCAATTGAAGAATTTATAAAGTGACTGTATATGAGAGCGCGCCGCATGCTTTACTTTTTAGTCATGCATAAACAAAATTATTCTTTTACTTTTTAGTTCGAATTGTTTCAGCAAAGTATGTATTTAAAAAGTTTTATTATTACTTTCAAATTAATAACCTAATATTTTACTTCACTTTTAGCACTTCCGAGTAATGCTGCATCTCTTTTAAACAAGCCACGAGATTTCTGACAACTATGATCAAAAATAAGTGTAACTTGAATTTCTAATTTTGTTAGAATTGCCGAACATTTATTCCTAACATCTCTCGATTTGTTTTGAAGAATTCAAAACACTCTCTCAACAAACTAAAGCCCACAGACAAAATTCAAATTCAATGTTCTTTGAACAAATGCGTTTGAACCAGTTGTTCTTCGAACATAAGGTATCAACATCAATTTATCTGGAACAGCATCTAAATTAATTTTAGAAAAAAAAAAATAGAACTCATTTTGAGTTCACCTCATAGTTTTGATTATTGCATCCAGTGCTACGTACGTAATTCATTGTTATGGGAAGAAAATTATTCATGAACACCATCCCAATTAAAATTTGAATAAATTACACAGAATTTAAAAGCATTAATGATTTCTTCACAACAAGAAAATTCAGTATTATTTTTCAAATGTAAAGTCCCTAGTTTCTTACAAATATTAGCATCAATCTAGCGATAAAATGACTTCAGTGATGTTAATGGAAGCATCTAACACAACCAGCTAAGGAAGTCACATTTCACAGAATTGGGTGAAGTGCAGGATTAGTAAACGCATAAATTCAATTACGGCAGAAGTGACATCTTCAAATACGGGAGAAAAGGCGTCCCGTATGCTGTTAAAGTGGGACAACAATTCTTGCCTCAAAATACGGGAAATCCCTTATAATACGAGACACCTGGCAACCCTAGTCATACGTCCTGCTTGGCTTCTGACGCAGATGTATAATTTGGGAATTAAGCAGGGAACTAAAGAAGTAATAAGAAATATATTAGGTGTTTTTTCAAATCTATTTCGTCAGTTATCTACAAACTACCTTCATAGCTCTGGACTAACTTGATGACGTCTTCGGTAGTTGTTAGCGTCTTATAGTGTAGCTGAGGTAGGTACTATTAAGAACTTGTAACTATTGAAGTGTACCTCTTGATTAGTGGTTTGCGACTGCTTCTGTCGAACCTATGACTACTGTATTTTGATGTACTACAATTACTGAGTAGACTTGGACAACGTGTGACGAGAGGACAATCGACCCGACAGACCCCCGTCCTGCCTTTAATCTCACGTTACCCCTGGCCATGTCAACGATGCACAGTCAGGTATCCGAAACTATGCAGGATTTTATTACAAGCACACCTAACATGTATAATCGAGGTTTACATTTCCTTATTTCCACATCGCGTTACTTCGTAAGGTACGATGTGATTGTCCTTGTTGCCTCATGAACCTTGTCTATAGGTTATCTATAGTGTATCGCATTCGAAAACATCCTCAATGCATGTATACGTTACAGACGTCTCAATACGTAATAGGACGGACAAAACAGAAAATTAGGAATAAGAAAAAGAACGACGCAATGTATGTAAGCCAACAGTAGATCTATTGGAAAAGTAAAGAAATGACACTGCAGTCGAGGGCTCTGGGTGGGAGCGCGGAACAAGCGCGAAACGGAATAAGAGCGAAACTTTCGCTTTAGTTCCTCTAGCGCTTGTTCCAGTCGCTCGAATTCCGTTTCGCGCTTGTTCCGTTAGCGTTACTTCTGTTTCGCGCTTGTTCCTGTTGCTCCAGTTCCGTTTCGCGCTTGTTCCTGTCGCTCTAATCCCATTTCGCGCTTGTTCCTGTCGCTCCAGTTCCGTTTCGCGCTTATTCCGTTACCATTACTTCCGTTTTGCGCTTATTCCGTTACCATTACTTCCGTTTCGCGCTTGTTCCGTGACCGAGTCTCACTGTCTTAACATTTTTTAACATCCTTTATTTTTTTCAAAAATGCATGCTTTATATCTCAAAAGCAAGTTAATTTGTGAAAGGAGTTTAGTTTTTTTTTTCATAAGACCCATGCATGCTTAAAAGGGGAGGGAAGAGGACATGTTTTTGTTATTTCCTTTTAACAACGCGATGTATATTGCGTATTGACTGATGCCACTTCACAGGGCAAAGGGTAGTCACGGTTCGCGATGGAGGAGGATGGGATTTGGAGAGACAAGAAGGTGCTGCCGATTATTTGTTTCTTTTTGTCACTCCAATATATGTATTGGTGACAGAATATTATATCACCTTTCCAATGGCACTACTGTTGCAATCCATGCATAACTCAGCAATTTCTTCTCTCTTTCTAGGATCCTGCTTCTCTCCCCCAGCCCAACCCCTCACAACACTCTAAAATGAAGAGTTAAAGAAACCAAAAGACACGAATATGTTGAGAACAATTATTCTTTGGAGATTATTTTCAGAATCTTCCTGAAACTCCAACCCACAACATCCTTTTAATATTCTAAAAAGAATATCCTTATTTGACCCCAAATATTCTGGGACATTGTACGCATATTGTGGATCTAAATCGGATATCCCTGGGATATCCTGTGCTATTTGGAACAATGTAAATGATACATATGTAATCAAAATTAATACAAAAATAACATGTTTTCTATCGTTTAACAGTTCTATTGTATTATTTTCTTTTATCTTAAATACTTACAACCATTTTGTATAATTTGATCTTAATTACAGTGTACCTCAGTTATAGTGACACCGGTTATAAGAATACCTTGCCTCTAGCGTCAGATATTCTGTGGTATTAACATATTTTTCATAACTGCATACACCTCAGTTACAATGAGAATTTTTCAAGTCCATTGGATGTCGTTATAACCGAGTTCTACTCTATACAATTCTTTACAACTTTGTTTTACACAAGAGTGGAAGTCGTCATTTTAAAATTTGAGACTCTTAAAGTTAATTCTTCTTTCATTTAATATGGTATATCAAAATATAAGGAAACCAATAATAACATCTAAAAATACTTTTCAATGATTGGATTTCCCCCTCCATCGGAATCAAGTCGACTTTTGTCACGCTTTTTGTGTCACTTCTAAGTTCTGATTGTCCTCGTTTGAGGATTGTGCTCATCAGAGCCAGTCGGCACAGACACACCCAGGCAAATTGCTCTCTCTCTCTCTCTCTCTCTCTCTCTCTCTCTCTCTCTCTCTCTCTGTGTGTGTGTGTGTCACTGACACACCGAAAATATTAGGAACCCAAGTATTATTATATAGTGCTTTTAAAGGATGGACTAGCGGTTGTTTTGTAGTTTCAAACCTCATAAAATCATCATTGTATCCGCTATGGGTCTGTTCTTTCTCCTCTTTTTTTTCACGCATATTTGACCGATAGTACAAATTGTGCGTCTTCTTATTTTATGACGGTATGTGGGTATCTGTATGTGTGTGTGTGTGTGTGGCTGGATAGCCATAAGGAGTAGTGAATTACTGAAAGAATGTCGGTTTACAGGATCCGTAAACCAAGGGAAGGGAATTGATACTGAAGAAAGAATTCAACCGTTGTCCTCAAAATTGAGACAAGAAGTTGCTTTTTTTTGTGCAAATGAGGTTAAATAACTAAAGGACAATAAAATTTCTCACCAATTGATCTTTTATTTTCAGTTGGCTTGTCCTCAACATATAAAAGCAGAAAACTTCCTTCACAGTATTTTTCTTTTCAATTCTCAACAACCTTCTTGTCGCAGTCGCTTAGGTTTTGTTTACCCTGCTTATTTTCTCTTCAGCATAACGCAAAATGAGAGCGAAGAAACAAAAACAAATATTGGATGGGCTAAGGAGCTGAAATCGGACACTTTTCTGCCTCGATTCTTTTTGTGTGTACACGAATGCTTTCATTCAATACTCAATATTCCTTAAACCGTTATGAATTTCTTTTTCTACATTTCTAGAACTTTATATCTCAACAAATAGAGATGGGTCGCTACCAGAATTTCGTGTTACTCCCGATACTTATTTCTAAACTTTGATACTTAATATTTCATACTTTTTTTTTTTCAAAATGCCTTTCAGTGTGTTAAATATTACGTACATTATTTAAAATTAAAATGTAAGTGTATTGTTTCCTATAATTTAACTCTGTTCTGAGTCAGAAATGCCTAAAACCAATAAATACAATTCACATTAAGAAGCTTTACGATGTAAGTTATAGATCTAACGTTCTATCATGGTATTATTTTCAGAGAATGATATTACTCTCAAAAAATACCGAAGTATCGAAAAGTATCGACTACATTAGTTGAGGTATCGAAAGTATAGTAAACCCATCACTACATTTTGTTCAACATTAGAGTGGGTTATTGCGTACAGTTCGAGGTTATCGTAGGTTTTCTTTCTCTTAATTTGATGTTTGGATAGTTTAAAAAAATAAATACGTAACTGACTCTAAGCAAGAAACCAGTTTCACCAGTCTGACATATTTTTAAAGTTTTTACCTCGAAACAGTATAAGGAGAATTATCGAGTTTAAATACAATTTACAAATTAATAATATACTTTACTGCAAATACAAGTAGAATGGTACTTATAGGTAAAGAAACAATGTGACTTTCTAAATGTGTTGAAGTATTTGCTTACAAAAAAAAGGGATATTTATTGGCATCGAACTCACAACCCCTAGCATAGGAAGCGAGCTCGTTAACCACTCCGCCACGGCAACCTTTATGTAGAAAGTCTCTTTTCCCAATTTCCAGTAATTTTATATATTAAACTTGTTTTCTTTTTTCTTTCTTTTATTATTACTATTATTATCGAATAAAATTTGCATTACTGTGCCTGCCATGTATGAGAAATATTTTGCAAAATACAAGCAAAACATAGCTAATGAAATAATCCGAGTAAGCATGATTGTTATATATATAAGGTAAGAAGAAAGGGATTACTTACAGCTTGTTCTATTGGTGAATACACACGCACAGACTAACACTTGTAAGTACAGAAATCTTGAATATTTCGGTGAATTCACCTTCTTCTTGCTCGGAGAGTAACAGACAAACACGTGAGGATAGAATTAAGACTAAGACGACAGTGGCGCCACGTAGCGGACGACGCATCAAGTTTCGAGAACAATTGACTGTTATATAGCGCATGGATTTGCGGAACATGGAAAAATTGGCAACTGTACAGTGCGTAAGTTCGGGAAGGAATTGTGGAAGGAAAAGTGTTGAAAATACAGAGCAAACGTTAGTTTTTGAAGGTTAACGCGAGGATATATTTTCGCGTTTAAACCATGAATAAAGGCGCCTTCCCACAGACGGCATGTTGACGTGCTGGTCGTAGGGGGCAAAATGTGTATTATGGTAACCGTACAACCACTTCCTGTTGTTAAAAGATATCCTTTCCTTTGCTCGCGGACTAAGATGGCGCTATTTTTGGGCCAAAAATCCATCTGTTCCAGACCACCTTGCAACAAAATCCACAATAGCCTTGAACGCTTCCGTCCTCCCTCAAACATGGATCAACCTCCACTTCCTAGCAACCATCCCGTCCAACATTACATCTCCTCAGTTATCTCTGCCAGCACCAATAGCGAGTTTTTACATTAGATGACCAACCAACCTAACCTAACCCATAACCAACGCAAAGCCCTTGTAGCGCTACGCGACAACCACGACATAATGGTCCTCCCAGCGGACAAGGAGTCCACTACAGTAGTCTTAGACAAAGCTGAGTACCTCCAAGAGGCCTACCGTCAACTATCTGATGACAGCACCTAGAAGCCCATCGTCACAGACCTAACCTACACCCAACAACAGAAAATTTCCGATTTCATTACTGCTATTGGTCCTCGTGAGGGCATATCTGAAATGTCCATAAAGTTTCTAACCCTCAGTCCACGTACCCCGACCTTTTACCTATTACCGAAGATCCACAAACCAGGTAACCCAGGCAGACCCATTGTAGCCAGCTATAATTCTCCTACCGACCCATTTCCGCCCTTGTTGACTCCTATCTTTAACCACATGTTCAAGCGCTGCCTGTCTACATACGCGACACCTACTTCCTATTAGAAACCATCCGTACATTACCGCCTCTTCCTTCTGACATACTGCTTTGTACCGTAGATGTTACTTTCTTGTATACCAACATTCTTCATACACATGGCTTAGCAGCTTTTGAATTCTTCCTTAACCAGACACACAAACCGCAAATTCCAACCACAGCTTTCCTTCTTAACCTGGCCAACCTTGTTCTAACATGTAACGATTTCACCTTTGACGACAAACACTACCTTCAGATCCGAGGCACAGCCATGGGTACGAGACAGGCATCTTCCAATCCTAATCTGTTTATGGGCATGCTCGAACATGATTTCCTGCAAATCCAGCCCTTGATCCCTCTACTTTGGATAAGATTTTTGGATGATATCCTAATGGTATGGCCTCATGGTGAAACCAGTCTTAACATATTCCTAGAACAGCTGAACCAATTCCGTGTTGTCCAGTTCACTTGGTCCATCTCTAACAAAACAGTCACATTCCTTGACGTGGACATCACTTTAAAAAAAACTTCCGTTCACATAAAATCTACCAACCACAAGCAGTATTTACACGACTCAAGTTCCCATCCTTACCACACCAAGAAAGCGATTCCTTTCTCCCTTGCACTCAGAGGACAACGCCTGAATTCCACCACGTCTGCGACTGAAACGTACAACTAACGCCTCTAGGAGGCTCTAGCCAACCGAAGCTACC
Source organism: Lepisma saccharinum (assembly GCA_022664845.1). Lineage (NCBI taxonomy): Eukaryota > Metazoa > Arthropoda > Insecta > Zygentoma > Lepismatidae > Lepisma > Lepisma saccharinum. The sequence continues at coordinate 78,457 of JAGDQP010002512.1, forward strand.
TATCTAATTTTGTAGCCAAACCGATTCGCCGTACATCCTCACACATTCTACCCACTCAAACCTCCAATACTAATCCCAACCCACCGGCTCTAATCACCCAGTTCCATTCTAAACTAACCAAGGTCAAATAAATCCTACACTCTCATTTCCACATTCTCCAATCTGACCCAGACACAAGATCAGTATTCCCTCACCAAACCGAGATTAATTTTTCAGTATCATACTAATCTTAGAAACATCTTAGTCCGTGCGAATCCTTCCTCGCCACCACCATATATGCAAGAGAACCAGATGTAGGACCTGCTCCATTTTCATCACTTCTCCCCCGGTCACTATCAATACTGCTAGTGGCCGGTACACCCTAAATCCCAAGGGTATATGCCACACTTCTAATGTTCTATACATCCTAACCTGCAAGTTCTGTGATGTCTTTTATGTGGGGGAAACAGGAGGTGCTCTGAATTTTTGTATTAACAACCATCGTCACTCACTTCTGTACTATCAACAAACCGGATGCCCCAGTCTCCTTACACACAGTCTCACACCACCAATTTTGATCTATCTTTCCTATTTGCCATAATACACATATTACCCCCTACGACCAGCACCTCAACATGCCGTTTGTGGGAGGGGGCCTTTATTCATGGTTTAAACGCGAAAATGTATCCTCGCGTTAACCTTCAATAACTCTAAAACACCCGTTTGTTCTGCATTTTCAACACTTTTCCTTCCGCAATTCTCTCCCGAACTTACACGCTGTACAGTTGCCAATTTTTTCACGATCCGCAAATCCATGCGCTATATAACAGTCAATTGTTTTCCAAACTTGATGCGTCGACCGCTACGTGTCGCCACTGTCGTCGTAGTCTTTATTCTATCCTCATGTGTTTGTCTGTTACTCTCCGAGCAAGAAGAAGGTGAATTCACCGAAATGTTCAAGATTTCTGTATTTATAAGTGTTAGTGTGTGCGTGTGTTCACCTATAGAACAACAAGCTGTAAGTAATCCCTTTTTTCTTATCATAATTTTACCTTAAATTGCCCTTCCGGCTTTCCTTTGTGTTAATGATGCAAAAAAAAGGTAGAACAAAGGATACTTACATTGAAGAATACTAAGACATGTGTACAGGAACTTCACAAACACAATAAAAAGCGGCAACGTTTCGCAAAAGCGTTTTCACATCGTAAGATAGAGAGAGAGAGAGAGAGAGAGACAGATAAAAAAGGACAGAGCGGACTGGTGCGGGACTTGGGCTAAGACGCCATGTTGCCAACGATGCTGGGTAACAGTGTGGCCAGGTAATGGAGGCGGGAAAATAACTAGATGTGTCAGAGAAAAACACTAAATGGAGAAGGAAGTGTGGAGGTTACTAGGAGTAGGTAAGGGGATTCCTAAAGGAATAAGAGGATAAAGAATCAGAGGGGAAAAGGAAATATAACAATAATAAAAATAATGAAGATGAAGGGAAATGGGAGAACAAAGAATCAATATTGAAAAATAGAATTAAAGTGCAACTAGAGACGGAATAAAGAAGAGAATGGAAGGAGAATAAGACACTGCGCTGAAGGGAGTTACAGGCAGTTGAGTCCGGGTTCATGGTTGGCGGAAAGGATAGAAATGTAGTCTGCTCCCATGTCTTTCTAACTGTGGAAGGTAAGTCAGGGTTCAGGATTTTCAGGATGCTGACTCGAAAGGTTTGGTCAAAGGTGCAACCGTGATAAGAAAAGTGTTTAGGTATGGTGAGGTGCGGAAGTTGTGATTTGGAGGAGTAGCGATGGTTGTTGATGCGGATTGTTAGAGGTGTTTGAGTTTCGCCAACGCAGAAAGCGGAACATAGGTTACAGGGTAGGAGATAAAGGAGGTTGGAAGATATTCAACTACCGGAGTGTCGGAAAGAGTACGTTTTGTGAGTGACAGGATGTACGAAGGTCAGACTGAAATCAAAAATAGGACAGGTTCTGCAGCGGGGTCTGTTGCACTTGCCAGGTTTGGGAAGAGGAACCATATATAAATGACCGGCCCGCTGGTCTAGTGGTTAGCGTTGCTGACTTCGGATTGAGGGGTCCCGGGTTCGATTTCCGGCGCTGCCAAGGATTTTTTCCAACGCGTGGGGGTCTGGAATGGTCCCCACCCAGCACCGTGAAACAATTGGGGATCTGCTATGAATAAAATATAGTGGCGATCACAGTGAGAGCTCAGGCTCTCTTCTCCAATCCATCTGCTCAGCGTGGGAGCAGTAGACCAATCTCCTCCCTCCGGGGAGAGGTTTCATTCAGTAGTGGATCGAATATGGCTTTGATTTATTATATATATATATAAATAAATCACAGCCATATTCAATCCACTAGTGGATGAGGCCTCTCCCCGAAGGGAGGAGTTGGTCTACTGCTCCCACGCTGACCAGACGGGTTGGGAGAGGAGAGCCGAAGCTCTCACTGTGATCGCCACTGTCTTTTATTCACAGCAGCTCCCCAGTTGTCCTCACGATGCTGGGTCAACACCGAAATATTTGAGCCCCCATCGGGAATCGAACCCGGGACCGCTCGCACTGAAGTCGAGCGCGCTACCAT
>JAGDQP010002512.1:81126-103795 GCA_022664845.1 Lepisma saccharinum
ATATATATATATATATATATATATAGTGTAGTAGAACAAAAAAATGTAAACTGAATGCTGTCAGGTGACATTTCCTCTAGTAATGATTTCCATGGGCAAGGCAATTATGTAATATATGTAAAAAAATGTCATAGTTGGGAAATTCGATTCCAGCGCCGCAAGCAACTTGGATTTACATTATTGAAAGATAGTACATTTCTTACAGCATATGCTGTATAACTTCGCACCGGTATCTGAGCTAGCTGAACACTAGTTTTCAAATAAATGCACCTTGCAAGAAATCAGCGATCATGAAGGTGAGAACAGGAGGCAAAAACTTTATTTTTATTTTCATATGAGCCAGTCCAGTAACTTCGGACTTCGGCCCGTGACGATTCGCGCTTTAGCGATCCACACCCATGCTCCTTCCTGGACTCGAACCCGGGACCTTCGAGTCGTTGGCCTACCGCCGTAGACCGCACGTCTACCCAGCCGGTAAGAGAACAAGAGGTGTGGTGTACTAGGAAACATAAGTGTAAAGAATATATATATATATATATTTTTATATTTATTTATATATATATATATATAATACACAGACATATTCAATCCACTACTGGATGAGGCCTCTCCCGGAGGGAGGAGGTGATCTACTGCTCCCACGCTGACCAGACGTGTTGGGAGAGGAGAGCCGAAGCCCTCAACTGTGATCGCTACCTCTTTATTCAGGTAGCTCCCCAATTGGCCTCACGACGTTGGGTGGATGCCGCACAGGCAACACCATCTGGAGTGCTGAAACGGTCACCCATCCAAACACTGACCAGACCCAGAGCTGCTCGACTTCGGTGATCTCACGGGAACCGGTAGACCAGCTCGGCTAGGGCGTTGCCCATATATATATATAATTTTGGTAGGATTACAATTCGTATTACATACAATCACTATCTTATCATCTTCACAGTGTTATATTATTTAGCTACCATTTTTAACATTCAAACAAAATGAAGTGTCTTATATGAATGCACTACAAAGGCAGATTTTAACTTTAGAAGTCTTTGTACCAACACAAATAAATAATGTTTCATTTCGTGAATTATATTATCAATGAAATTAATCAAATTATTTGTAGATTTTTCCTCTCCGTGATAAAATCTCACCTCTGTGGTTAACTCTGAGTAACAGAGGTGAAGATTTTACTAAGCGTCCAGAAACTTTCATTGTATTTACAGATGCAGTGTCATTCTTTTACATATGAAAGACACCTTTATAAGACGTTATGCCATGAATGGTGACTTATGGGTTACAACACATTCTTTTTTACTATAAATTAAATACCATGGAAGCGAGATTTTAGCTTGATACTACAGAAATTTTTAATGGTTTACAGCAAAGTACACACATAAAATGGAACATATTTATATTATTTGTTCCTGAAGAAAATTAAAAAGAATATTTTAAATATAATAGTAGGTATCAGATCTCCATTAACATCGAATTTGTAAGAACTTGACCTTTGGTTAATGGAGGTTAGGTTACAGAGCGTGGACAAACATAGTTTACGTTGAAAATTATATATAACAATTTATTTTATGTCTATAGACTGTACAAAGCTAAAGAATTTGAGTTACTCTTCCTTTTCATATTAAATTGTTCATTTTATAGTTAATAAAAATACTGTCACATAAAGTAGGTAGAAAGCTGCACCCAGTGACACGGCACGGAGGTGAGGTTTCACACCTTGTGGACTAAAATACAGAATCTTACTTCACTTCAGTTATGTGCCAAATAATTGCTTTTCTAAAGTTTGTTTCCCCCACCCTCTCGGAACTTAATACTCACCTTTCTACACTTTCCTTAATGTAAGAAAATTGTCAGTAGGTGGGAGATTGGTTTCAAGCGGTTCCGGTGATTTCGCACTTTGGTTCACAATATTGTAATTTATTTTTGGCGAAACTTCAAATGTTAGAATCCTGGAAATCCTAAATGTTAAAATCAACCATTTAATTTGGAAGAGATGAGAAAAAAATTTATAATACTAGGCATCATCAATCAACCTTTTAAATTTTACTGTTTGCACGTTGGTATCTTTTCATTCCACATACATGTAATTTCATGCAAGTGCAAAGGAGAATTTGACGAGTGAGAACCTGTTGTATGTGCAACGAATTTTGGCACTAATACGTATTTTTTTTATTTATTTATTTAACCTTGAGGCATCACCTTCCCCTCCTGTCAAATCAATGGTCTGACAATATGAGTCACATGTAAATATGTATGTAATCATTACAGTTATCTTTTTAGGATGAAGATTATTATTATTATTATTTGGTTAATGGGTGTTTGTTAAGGAAAATCAACACTACTAAAGGTATCTAAATAAGTAATTGTTTCTATTGTAATAAAGGTTCAAAGCTAAATGTATTCTATTACAGGAAGTTTAAATTGAGTTAGTAATTATTAATGCAAATTCGGAAGACAGTGTTCTTTTAAAATATTAATATAACGGTTCTTTTGGGTAGAAGGCAATAGAAGTAAGGCTATTCTTTAATTCTGAATATCTAATTTAACTTGGGAATTTTAATGCATTTATTATCAGAAATTATAAAACGCCAAACAGCCAGAGTTTAGTTAAAATACAGAATTTGAGGACGGCTCACTTCCATGTGCCAAAGGAAGTTCATTGTAAGTCCTTCTATGTTTTTTTATATCTATTATTTTATTCTGAGTAAATCCGTTTGTGGCTTGTGTTTAAAATAAGAAAGGAATTAGAGTTTGTTAATATTAAGGACGGATCAGAGGGTAAACACTGTCTAGATGGCAATGTCATCTTTTTAGTTTTAGTTTGGAAATACTCTGACTTCTCTATAACAAGGATCTGTTTGTGTATGAGCTTGATAATACCAATCTGGCCAAAGCCGGACGTAACTAACATAATATCAGGTCACGTTGGTAAACTTGTGTGGTGTACGTGACTGAATACATGACAAGTCACACGTTCCCACATAGCAGAGTACGTTCCTGGGACGTCCCATTTAGATCCCATTACCGTCAGAATGGTCCTGCTCCCATAGCGATGTCCTAAGGACGTCCGTGGGATAACTCTGTGGGTAATACAAACAGTTCATCCCGTATGGAGGTCTCCTGGATGTCCCCCGGAAAGCCGTGAGGGATTACCTACCTGGAATTTCTATAAATTAAATCGACCTTACTACTATATTATTTAATTAATTATAACTATACGAAGGATATGCCTTCGTATAGTTAAACGAAGGATTAATTATAACTATACGTCCCATGGATGTAAACGGGACTTAAACAGGACGTCCTACGGACGTCCCGATATCCTGCCAGGAGATCCGTCAGATATCCCTGGGACGTCATTTTGCTATGTGGGTTAAGAACTTGTGAGTAAATGACGTAAGTCAGGGTAAAATAACTATGTACTGGTTATTTTCCATACCATGTGACAAGAGTAAGAGCCGGAAACTAAAGATGATCAAAGTAAATGTAACAAGAGGCTAGAGGTCACTTAGTAACATCAGTCTGTTCAGTTGTGATTGTCTGTAAGAGGAGAAGCTAGCTAAATAAAAGAATTGTGACTTCTACTGGACAGCGTATTGAATTTCTCTTAACCTCGAACTCTCCTCATAGCCTGCTCGGAAAATATTAGCCAAAGCTACCAACGTTTTGCATACATATAACAGCCGTAAGGGGGGATTATGAACTACACGATAACTCAAAACCCGCAAAGCGTACAAAAACAAAATGCAAAGTAGGTAATATTATGAAAATACAGATTTTTCTTATTTCCAAGCGCGTGAAGAGTTGCACTGGACAGGGTGTATTCAGTGAAAATATGAAAAATTCCATGAAATATTTCCGTGTTTTCACAGAAAGCTCAGTTACTTACTTACTTGTGATACAAGGAATTGATTTTCCCCATAAACTGCACAAAGGAGCAGAGATCTTATGTTCATTAGAAGAACACGGATAGACTGATACTATAGAGGTGACTGACTAGTCTTGGTCCGAAAACAAAATGGATCGGGAAGGCAAAGTTAAAAAGACATAACACACAATTAATATTTTGTAATTCAACTTTTATTATTTTCTCTACGACAAGGGAAAAGATTGAACAATATTCTTCTACCTTAGCACAAGAAGACGGTTTATTGTTGCTTGCTGGTATTTTTAACAAATTTTTCATTGATAAATCATTTCATTCTTGGAGACTGCTTGAGAGCTCTTCGAGTTTTAATAATCTCTCTCACTTTCTCTCTCGTAATCATCCTTGGATCGGAAGGTTTCTCATCTTGGGAATCGCGTTCTTTCATGGTTTCGGACAGAATATGAAGAATACCCTGGAAAAATACATGCGGTATAAGACTTATTTTATGCTGGATCCTATAAAAATAAGAACAAAATGGTTGTAACAGTAAAAGTACGTTAACTATTACGGTAAGTATTCGGTAGGTTACGTGCGGACTTACCGAGTATTCCAAACGTTACGCAACTCGGTTTTTCATAGTACGTTAACTATTAAATTAAAACACCTACAGATCACACAGATCTTGTGCTGAAATATAGTCTGTATATTGAGAAAGTTTTTTCAAGAGTAAACAATAACATCAATCATCCATGGTAATATAAACTGAAATTTATTTAACTTTGTACATGACAGGGTTACATAATATTTTGACTCACACAAGCCTTCTCGAATTATCACTAGTTTGTTGTTGTCTGGTTACCCATAACGAATTATTTACACAATATTGCTTCTACATCGTTGTCATTTAGACTTTCTACCCAGAGCCGTTTCTACTTTATCATTACAGTGAAGCACTCATACATCGTTCAGTGCTGTAACTAAACTAAATTCTATCCCACAGAGTAACAGTAAAGGTAATACTCAATTAACTATGATGCAATGAACCAAATCTTTATTACAGTGAGTGATCACCTGACCACCGCATACCAACAAGCTGGGTTTACTGGAGAATACCGTTTGAATAGATCAAATACCTGTTAAGCACTAATATAAGTGGTTATCGAGACATAGCCCAACCCAGAGAATACAGATACCTGAATTATATAAGATTACATACTTCAACAAGAAACATCCTTATAAACAGGTATAAAATCATCTTCCATACATTCATCGTTATAAACAACTATCACAGTCTTAAAAAACAACCATATTTCTATTTTTTTCTTATTTGGATTGCGCGGACATACACAACATAATTTGCACCTTTGCAACTGCTATGATGCTCTGCACTGGAAACCGCTAGAGAAATGTTTAGGCTTCAAATCATTAATACTATTTATACAAGTAATGTCTTGTAATCGGTTAAGTTTGATAAACATATGGTCTATACAAGATTTTGACAGTTCAGTAACTCTGCTATGTTTATTTATGCATGAAACTATCCATAAAAAAAAAAGCATGTTTAAGGAACTGTCTACAGTGACATCAATTTTTTTTTTCCAATATATTTATGTTTATATCACCGACGGTGTTGTTTTTATTGTCTGAAGTTCAGTATTCAATGAGTCAAGAAATTCTGCTTTATCCTAGGTCAGCGATATACAGCTATCGCGTTACACTCATCCGTACAGCTGGTGATGCGTAAGCACATTTCTGAAGCACCTTTAAATTTGAATTCTGAAACACTGAGATTCTCTTGCTTAGTAAATACCACGACACCGTCTGCTTTCGTAAGCGTATTTTCCGTATACCTGCAATTATATCCTGCTAAATGAATCTCAAGAATAGAATCATTTTTTTTTTTTTTAAATTTTAGTTAGAATAATTAAATGTACATCAATAGATAAGTTTTGAAGTAGAAGTTCCGAAAAAGTTTTATTAAGCGAACGTATATTAATCCGCAAGATAGTACAACCCCGTTTACCACTAAATAAATTATTAACAGTACTTACATCATCATAAATAAATGTTTCATGTTCGTTATCACTGTTTTGTGAAGAGTAATTAACTTAACAAATTGTAATTAAATACTATTTTATTAAGCTAACTATTCTTTACAAAATAGTGATAACTAATTATTATTCTCGCCTTCCAAACACAAGAAATAGTAATGGATTTCTTTCTTACTTTTTTCACTTTTTGGATAAAGCTAATAGTTTTTAAGAAAATCGAAAAAACAACAACAGCAAAAATGGGCCTCAAATGTATAGAAGACTTTAAGATTTTGGCACATCAATTCGTTAACCTCTAACTTACGAGTTTAATGTACTTTGTATGATAAACAAACAGAGCAACAATAAAGATGGCGAAAGAAATATTCAGTATAAAATATAACCTTTTCTGTGGATTGATGAACAAAAGCTTCTGTAACAGTTCGATTAAAATGTTTTAGACGATGTAACGAAAATGGGGACACAAAGAAGGAAAATCAGCACGACACTTAAAATACAAAATGAAGATGCACTAAAGAGAATAAGTGACAAACAAACAAAGCAGAAGTTAAGAAAGAAAAGAGAAAAGAAACTGGTTAGGACATACGATACACAGATATTGTCTACTAATGGCATGGCTGGAGAAATAAGAATTGAACTTTATTTAAGGCCTTTAGGCAACTTTGGCTCAGGCTGAATGGATGATGATGGGTGAATTAATGGAATGAAGAAAGTGGAAGGAAACGGAAGAACTACGAGAAAACCCACACACCAAGTGTTTGTCCACCACGAAGTCCTCTACCACTGAGCCAACGCGGCCTTTTGGAGGAATAAGAAGAAGGACAAGAAAGCGAATACAAATTCGTGAAAATATTAAGAAAAATAAATAAAACTAAAATAAATACGCATGATTAAAGGGTACTAAATTTACTTGGAAGAACCTGTCGCCCTCATTAAATCACTAATGATGATGATGTCAATCTGCAGGACTTAAATGTCAAACTGCAAGAGAAACCTATTTATATTCTTCTGTATTTTAACCAACCAATAACAATCAGAAATCTCTCTCAATACAATTGAAAGGGAGTATGCTTGTGTGAGCATCACGCAAAAAGCGCTTGACCTATTGGAATGATTTTTCGCACATGATCAGACACTGGACCGAACTGGGAAGTTATCAAATCACTTTCATTCTAAAATTATTATTTTCAGAGATAATAGACCATCTAATTGTCTACAGAATTTCAATGGCGGTGATAACAATAATGGAAAATTTAAAAGCAAAGGCCGGCCGGGTGGCCGAGCGGTCTGTGGCGGTAGGCCATCAGCTCGAAGGTCCCGGGTTCGAGTCCCGGCAGGGACATGGGTGTGGATTTTACCACTTAACTGCTAAAGGCGAATTGTGACGGGCCGAAGTCCAAAGTTGCTAGACTGGCCCATATAAAAATAAAGTTTACCAAAGTTTTTTTTAAAAGCAAAGCACGCGGCAACCCACACTACAACGTTGTTCGACGGGTTGACTACCTCCAGGTGGTCAAATTTGGCATGACTATCAATTTATTGACAACTGCTATCTTAGGTAACACACTCCTAGGCAGAGGTGGGGTGGGAAGGGGTGACATGTAAAATAATAGAAAACGACTGATATCAGTGTCGAATCCATAGTTTTCAGGGTCGCTGAGATCAAGAGTAACACTCCCGATGTCATTTAAATCCAAGTTAAGCTCCTGTCGGTATGGGAGGGTGACAACATATTTTGTTCACCCCGCACCAACGGGCGGGCAAATCACCTAGAGTAGTCTGTAATTACAAAAAAGTACACAATGTTTTTCTATATATTATTACCTTGACTCCTTTGAAGGTAGCTATATCAGAAGCTGTTTTACCGAGTTCATCTCGTAGACTCACGTCGGCACCAACATCCAGTAATAATTTAACACTATCATCTCGATTAGACTCCACTGCTTCCATCAAACAAGTCTTCTGTCTTGTATTCATTTTGTTTATCACTGACGAGTCCTTTCGAATTAATTCTTGAATTACTTCGAAAGAAGTACCCCAGATAACTAAAAAAAAGAAGAAAGAAATATAATTGTAATTTAAATAACATCTAGCGTCACGTGCCGTACACATAACACATCGTGCAATAAGTCCCAGGACTAACCCACAGATGGCGTTAGTAATAGCAACTCGACTTCGTTGTTCGAAAGAACGAACCTTCAAATGACACGTGTCTGAGTTTCATGGCAATCGGACCAGAAACAGCGAAGCTACTGTGGTGAAAGTAACGCTACTTGTGCAGTTGTGGACAAAATGAACAAAAACGAATTTCGAGTGTTGATCAAACATTGATATTTAATGGGCAAAAATACCGTACAAGCTAAGCAATGGCTTGCAAAATGTTATCCAGACTCTGCTCCATCGAAAACAACCATTTGCCGGTGGTATGCTGATTTCAAGCGCGGTCGCACGGATACAAATGATGCGGCACGCTCGGGGAGGCCAAATGAAGCAGTCACTCCGGAAAATGGGACACAAGTGTTGCAAATCGTGATGAATGAAAGCAAAGTGAAAGTTCGTGAGATTGCTGAGATGGTAAACATATCAACTGGAAGTGTGTGTACGATTTTACACGAAAAGTTAGGCATGAAAAAAAGTTTTTTCCAAATGGGTGCCGCGTGTGCTCACAATGGAACAAAAGCAACAACGAGTCGACGATTCACAAAGCTGTTTGTAACTGTTTACTTGCAATAAACAGGATTTCTTGCGTCGGTATGTGACAATGGGCGAAACATGGATCCACTATTTCACTCCTGAGTCAAAGCGGCAGTCAGCTGAGTGGCGTGCAGCCGGTGAATGCCGTCCGAAGCGTCCATAAACGCAACAGTCAGCTGGCAAAGTCCTAGCGTCAGTGTTTTGGGATGCGCAAGGTATAATTTACATCGACTACCTTGAAAAGGGCAAATCTATCAATAGCGCCTATTACAGTGAGTTATTGGTGCGTTTGAAGGACGAAATTAAAAAATAAACGTCCGCACATGAAAAAGAAACAAATCATCTTTCATCAAGACAATGCCCCGTGCCACAAGTCAATGCAAACAATGGTTACATTGAACGAGTTGGGCTTCACTCTGCTTCCCCACCCACCATACTCTCCAGATCTAGGCTGCAGCGACTACTGGCTGTTTGCTGATCTCAAAAAGATGCTCCAGGGAAAAGATTTGCCTCGAATGAGGAAGTCATCGCTGCCACTGAAGCTTATTTTGCGGACAAGGACAAATCGTTTTACAAGCATGGTATCGAAAAGTTAGAAAAGCGTTGAAATGATTGTATAGCTCGTGACGGTGATTATGTTGATGAATAAACATGCATTTTGTGAAACGAATGTTGTTTTCTTCGTTAGTCCCGGGACTTATTGCACGATGTGCTATTTTAAACAAAACTCAAAACTTCACGGTTCAATGTTTGAAACACAATTTATTATTAAGCTCGCGTATTAAATGCATATATTTAACGCACAACACAACACTTGATATTTAACGCACAACACTTGATAATGGTTACAGACGTAGTTCAAACGTTGTGTTGTGCGTTAAATATATGTATTTAATACGCGAGCTTAATAATAAATTCTGTTTCAAACATTGGGCCGTAAAGTTTTGAGTTTTGTTTACAATAGTTGTAATTGTTTCTAGTTTTTGAAAACGTAACAATGGTCATTCAAAATTTCACATTCTCAGCCATAGATTTACGTATTTTTTTCATGCCGCTTAAATTCTCTTTACGTATTTTTTGGAGGGTTTCTCACCGGGTTATTTAAAAAATACTTTTTTTTTAAATTATCCATGGACCAGACAGTGGATGATGTTTAAACGCGTAACATCTGGAGCTTACGTCGCTCGAGGGGCAGGAAAAGGAAGTATAGCAGCCAGAGCTTACGTTGCGGTACATTACCAGCATTTTGCTAGTGAAACAGAGAAATTCTGGAAAATCTCAGCCAAGGTGTCCGACAACAGTGATCGGACCTGTTTGCCTCCCCAGAGTCGATCCGATGTCCGTGACTGTTACTAGACCACAACTCAGAAGAGGTTTAGTAAAATAGTAAATATTGAAAAATGTAGAAACAACAGTAACACAACTTTTCATATTTGAGCGAAACGAATATAGCTGACTGTAACACGTATATGTCCATATTACGTAAGGATGCAATAGAAACCAAGTTGTTAATAGGAAAAGTCCCTGTTGTTAGGTGCTTACGATAAGAGATTTCCGATCTGTACTAGGGAGGCACGCAAGTTCCACTCTTGCTGCCGACATTCTGACTGAAGTTATTTCAAGTTTTCCCACAGTTTTACCAGGAAATTACGGGTATGGTACCTACGCAAATGTTCTGATCGCTATCTTTCCTTCTATACTCCAAGAAGGTTACGAGGAATGCCATGCCTCGGACATGTGGCGAACTTAGCTCCACCTACCTGTCTTATCCCATACATACTATAAATGTACACTCAGATCCATAAAAATGGGTACCGAAAACATTTCGAAGTCCAAAAAGTTGCAAAATCAGAGGCTGTTAACCATTAGCACTAGTAAGTCGGACAGTGACCGCTATGGCAAATTTCTGCTCAACTCGCAAGTCGGGCAGTGTCCGCAAACGCGTAATTTCCCATTTACGTTATTATTTAATTCCGAGTTCTGTAAACGCGAAGGAGAAGTCGGTAGGTTGATGATGGGTGGGTGGCACTATTTAGTAACCAATGTGAGGTAGGTAGTGACAACGTTGCCAGAAGCATTTAATGATCTGTAAGACACCATCCCCGAGCTTCCCAAGGAAGATCTGGAGTAGTGGATACAATTATATTTCAGTATGCTACTGAAGTATAGTGCCTTAATTTTACGAGTAGATATTCTAGTAACTTTTTAAGTTGCCAAAGCCAACCTAAACAGTATCTGCTTACTCTATGACGTTTGTTAAGGATGAAGGTAGCGAAAATCATATCTGCAATCATTAAACAAAAAACAACTCCATCTTTTACATAAGTGTCATATCGGGGGTTCCCACTCATTTGCTAAGATCAAATTTCCTGACTTTTCCAGATTTTCCAGGTCACTACTCAGAAATTTCCAGGTACCCAATTTTGTATATATATCATGATTCCATGGAAAAATAAAGATCATAGTTGCATGAAAATAAAGATACATCAAAATATTTCCCTGTATTCTTTTCTTAAATGGCTTCATGGCTGGCACATTAGCCTCCAAGTAATTTCAAAAACGATCTAACATTAAATGCCTACTGGAGCTAACGGAACTTCAAACAATAAGCTATCAAATTCCCTGACTTTTCCAGGACTTTTTAGTGCAAAGCTGGATTCCCTGACTATTCCAAGTGAGTGGGAACCCTGCATATACTAATAGTTCTCGGCAGTCCGGACATTCTACAATCCGTAAATGATGATTTATTGCATGTGCTGTAGTGGCAATATATTATCGCTGTTCTATAATTTGTAGCAGGAAAACATTTTTCTGAACAAATTGTAAAATAGGGTAGGTAAATTAAAACGAAATCTGTCTTTTTCTTAGGCAACAGTATAGGATCCTCGTCAAATTGAACCACATGAACTTTTCTTATTAGTATCCTCAATTTCATGTTTTATTATGGTAAGACAGATTGTCTCGATCAGATATCTTGAAATATTTCGAATTATGGTAAGGGGGGAGGGGGGTGGGTGAAGGGTAGCTACTAGCAGGAAACAAGTAATAAATGCTAACAAAAGAGCCGTAAGGGCAAAGTCGAGCGACCACCAATCACTCTTGTTTAGCTGTATTCTCTAGGGTTAACAAAACCCACAAACTTAAGAGGGCCGAAATCTACGTGGCATACAATTTGCAGCAGCTGTTGTTTTCCACCAGTTTTCAAGTATCAGCAAATAGCAATGATTCAACTCTGTAGAAATGATGAACAATAACACAATTTCTGTACACGGTAGACAAAACAGTTTCTTAATATTTAGAAAGAAGTTCTTACTGTGTATTGAAAAAAAAAAAACCTTTGATATGAGATATCAACATTCTTATTTAATTTAAACTAAGCAGATGCCGGTTTGGAAATAAGACCAACGAGCTCATATATCCATTTTGGGATGTTCTCATCTCATTTCTAAGATTATTTTTTTTCTCGGTCCACAGATAAGAATGTTGTAATGGGATAATGATCATTAGGTCAGTGTGTTGACTACAAAGTAAACAAACAATAAACGTTACATAAAGCATCCATAAGAAGCAGACGACACCAACACCAAGCGGCAAGAGTTGGAAGTACTAAAAATACGCCCACAAATAGGGATATAAAAGGCCAGTCAATCACCTTAGAAGTGATCACTTCTTCGCTCCGAAAAGTGGTCACCTCTACCTACCTGGCTTGGACTGGAGTCAGGACTCTCTCCTCACCCCCAACTTAAGTTGGTATACCTTTACCTGCTAACTCGGACTGGAGTTAGTATCCTTTCTATGAACGATCTCCTTTCCTAAAGACCTAAGTTAAAGCATCATTGTAGAGAGATGAACCACTAGTTTATTCATTGCATAGCCCATGTTCGGGACGCTCATATAATCAACTGTATAGTAAATTGTATATCATATAATATTGGAACTTTTATAATAAACTGGTGTCGGTAAAAACGTCTGTAAGTGTTTGCTCTATTTATTTAACATATAACCACTATAATAACGATCTTCGGTCATAAGGACTCTACCAGAATTTATATCGTATATTGTAAAGACAGTGCTATCACGTCATATACGATCCTGTTGCTACGTTACAAAGTAACAACTACAACAATCACCATTATGTGGATCGCCAGATTATTAGCAACACCAAAAGAACATTACGATATTTTTCTCAATGGTGAAAAATATTTTTTTACGGTGTAGTTACTGTGCTTAGGAACTTTTGGGGCCAGAGTCAAAGATACCTAAATTCCATAAAAAAAAATTAAAATAAACAACTTTTGATACCTAAGCCGCAGTGGTATATAGAATAAAAGAATCTTTGCCTATTAATAACATTAAGCTCAAGGCTATTTTAGAACCAGAGTTCAGGGTGTAAAATGCGAATATACTGGTGAGGAGATAAAGAAACGGATAATGAATGGGAGCTTGTACAAGTTTATTTGCTTCTATGCACGAAAAGACAGGTATTCTGTAAGGAATCATGGGAAGTATCTACGCGCAGATTTCTACCAACAAGAATAAAATCTAGACAAAAAATAAACACTGTTTGGCAGCGCAGCTCCGGTCCTCTCACTGATTACTTGGGCGCTTCGCCATTCACTCCACTTTGTAGCCTAGATCCGTTTTATAGGTCTACAGAACGGAACTGAATAATATCTTACCGTTTGTTTCTAGAAAAGTATATAAGACTACGCAGTGTGAAGCAATAGACAAGGGAAAAGTGGAAGGAGAGAAACAGTATTTCTGTAACCCGTGTTCAAGAAAAGCAGAAATTCTTGCATTTCGTCTCAATTTCGCTATAAAAAAATCTGAGCCAAGAGAAATACACCTTTTCAGAAACTCGAGTGCAAACGGTTAATACATTTTATATTAATTACTTATAAAAATACTTCTTCAATAGTGACGCAACTTTTGGAAGTTACAAACTTTCACCTTGGACATGAATCTATGTGTATGTTAAATAAAAATAAACAAAGAATTAAACATTGAATACTTAATACTTCCAAACATACTAGTTGTGTTTCTCACAGATTTCTGTAGGCTCACCGACCCTTAACAAAGAACAAACTTTATTGGTATTTTATGGTAATTTATTGGAAAGTTAAATTGACACATTAACGGTTAGTTAATTACAATTTAAATAATTTATCACTCCTGTTAGGGGCTTGAACCAAATTCTCGTAATCCATCCACCGAGTAGGTAAGATAATATGATAAGTGACTGTATGTATAAAATGCATGTTATAGATTTTTATTATTTTACCATTCATCTGTTTTGTCTACGCCCATATTCAGGTCGTCCTTAGCTAATGTGTAATGATGGTCGCATTTTCAAGTGATATTGATTATTGCAAGTGATACCGCGGTCCAGTCAATAAGAAGCTGTGCTCGATTCCCTAAATGTCTGGATCGACTCAACGCTCCCAGGTTCAACAAAAGTTATTGCACGGATTTGCCGAAGCATACGTACAGTATAATTTGGT
This sequence comes from Lepisma saccharinum, assembly GCA_022664845.1. Lineage (NCBI taxonomy): Eukaryota > Metazoa > Arthropoda > Insecta > Zygentoma > Lepismatidae > Lepisma > Lepisma saccharinum. The sequence continues at coordinate 95,241 of JAGDQP010002512.1, forward strand.
AGTGGTGACTTGCAACTTTGCTAGCAACTTTCTCATTTGTAATGCTACGTTTGCTACAAACTTTTTATTCGTTTGCTATCGCAATTCTTTTGAAAGTGTGTTGCGAATTTTCTCTGTTTTCTGAGATGATTCCTACCTGCTTTCAGAAGTGGCGTGTCTTCATAATTGTCCACAACAGTAGTACTGGCACCATCTTCTAGTAAAAACAACACGGCATCAAGATGTGATCCTAAAACTGCATAGTACAATGCCGTAGCTCCAAACCTAGAAGAGGAAATAAAGTCTCATTTTGAATCCAAGATTACTTATCACATTAAAACAATTCTAGTGACATTATCATACAATAAATAACAAGACAGACTTATACAGCCTACCTATTTTCATCTGCGCTAAGGAGCATGTGATTTTGAACCCTGCCATTAGGTGACCCTGGCGACTACTCTCAGTGGCTGGTTCTTTCTAGTAGTAGCCATCAGAGCCACCTAACGGCAGGGTTCAAAATCACGTGTTCTTAAGGAAAAATACATTAATTTCAGCGCAGACAAAAATAGATAAACGGTATAAGCCTATTGCAATATCCCGCGTATATTCTGAACACGTGGATATTACGTAAACAAAGCAATCATGTTTATAGAACAAACATGTGTAGAAGTGATGTAAACATGACAGTCAACTCTACAAGTAAACATCAGATGGAGCTAAAGTCGCTAAAGGTGGAGAACGAAGACACCCCGCTCCCCAAAAAAATCACCTATAAAATGGACCAGAGCAAGGCAAGAGGTATCACTCGCTCCCGGGTGGTCAGCTCCACTCCTTCCTCCATTCTCAGTTGGCTACGCAATTGGAACACTTCTTGGTACTCAGTTGGCTACACAATTGGTATCTTCCTGCACACTCAGTTGGCTATGCAATTGGTATGTACTTAATCCGTACCTAAACAGGCCCATACTCAGTTGGCTCTGACTGGTATAAACTCCTGGCACCCAGTTTGGCTACGCAACCGGTGCTATCCTTCATTCCTGATCCCCTACCGAACACCCAAAGAAGAAGAAGAAGTCTATAGAAGCCATCCTTCTATCTTAAATACTGTAAATTGGTTTCCTACGGGATGGTAATTTTGTTTACGTTACTATCTTTTATAATAAAAGGTTGAGGGCTAAAATCCACTCCCGTGTATCAATTGTCTCAACCATAAAGAAATCAAAGGAACATTACGCTATATTATTCAAAATAAATAAAACAAACAAAACGAAATGATGTTACTTTGTTATTCCTTTACGCGGCAATTATTGCGGAAGTTTTTCTGACACATATAACGAGAATAGTCTAAACTATGAGACGCGCATTTATTTTGGTACGTCTAGGCTTCGGTTAGCGGTACGCGATCTTTTAGAAGATAAAGTCATACAAATGAATGGAAATATATACGAATTAATTATGTAAGACTATGATGAGCAACAAGACTGTACAATTTAAATTGGAAATTTACGGTTTGTGTCCGGAACAATAACATAACGATCAAACTTTAGTATTTTCTTTCTCAGGAAACACACGTAGAAGACAAGACGGACGAAGGAAAGAATGGATAAAAAAAAAAAAAAAAAAAAAAGATTCTAGCGATTGGAAACACACATTCTGCGATTCCAAACACAAAGATTCTAGCGATTGGAACTTCTGCATAAATTCTCACTTACTAGCTGATATACCCGCCCGTTGGTCCGAGATCAGAACTATTCGGTAGTTATCCAATTGGGAACCACCTGAAAAAAACTGAATTTTAAGTTAGGTTGGAAACACTGACAACTGGCCTCCTTAGGGACCCACAATATTTTTTCTATTATGTCGAATGTTTACACTAAGTTTGGTTCAGATAAATTCAACGGTATGGAAGCGATTTGAAATATTGAATTTTTAAAATAGGTTGAAAATACAGACAAACTGTGACACCTGAAGTACCTCTATGACCTGTCTCAGTACCTAATGCACATGTATGCAAACTTTTGTGTACATTAATGGACGCGTACATGTTTAGTATAAGTAACAAACACACTAACTTTCATTTTTACATATATAGATACTTATATATTATCTTCTACGTAGGGCTGTGTAGTCGGTACACAGATGCTTCGACTCCAACTCCTGAATTTGTAATTAAAAAAAGTATATTTACTACATTAAGGTTAATGTAAAGCAACGATCTCCAACAACAGATGGCAGCACTACCTCAGTATATCTCTTATGTATTTTTATTGTTGCACGAATTTTCAATACTGCTCCTACAAATTCAAGTCTAGAGAGGGTCGAAAGACAGGGAAGAAAGTTCATAACCAATTCAAGAGTTCGATCAATGTCGATTTTTATTTTAATTGTTCTTCATTTTTGAAATACCTTGATTGTTGTTGTGAATATCAGAACTTGTAACAATAAAGCTCTTTAAAAAATGATTAAGAAAGAAAATTAAAAACCGGCGTTGATAAAACTCTTGAATTGGTTATGAACTTTCTTCCCTGAAAGTTTGAACTCTCTAGGCTTGAATTTGTAGGGGCAGCATTGAAATTTCGTGCAACGGTAAAAATAAATTAGACATCTACGGAGATAGTGCTGCCATCTTTCGTTGGACATCGTTGCTTTACATAAACCTTAGTTAATAGACGCAAAGTACAAGGCATTTGATCACTATCATGGAGAATCATCAGGCTATTTTCTGTACCATGCTAAGCATCATGAAATTTCATATTGGCTTACAAGCTAGTTTAATCGATTCAGTGGTTTCGAAATTTCAAATATATAACTGAATATTTATTATTCACAACAAACCAACAACGAAAGCCACATCGCGAGAGGTCTCCTTAATAAGTGGAAACATATGCTTTTAAGATATGATTAACTCATATAAGTCCCCACCTCCTCTAAAACCTACTGATAATGGCAACTTCGTACGAAAAAAATGTTAACTGTTAACGAAATATATTACAATTTTCATTGAGCCGGATTCGGTATATTTTTGCCGACTCCCGACTTCAGTAAGTTATAATTGCTTTCGTCTTCACAGCCCTACTACTATTTGTGATTCACGAAGAAAATTCCTGAAGTATATGAAACTTTCAACTTGATGTTATTTTTATCATGAAAATAATGGAGACCAACTTTTCAACGTAAATACTTGCTTCGCATGATTTTTTATTATTATTATTATTAGAAACACTTCGCTATTTTTTCGTGCCTAATGATTTGGTCCATCTTGATTCAAAAGCTGTTAAGCTTCTACAATCCACAAACAACCATAGCCCAATCTCAACTGGAATCTGAACCTTGGAGAAACTGTGTTAACCGTTAGACTACACATCAGTCGACTATTTTCCTTTTGGCTAAAATCATGAGGAGTTTCTGTCCAAAACTTAATTTGCATTACCTTATTTTTACCAACATTTATATTTAAATCAAAATAGTATAATTCAGGTGCGCAGCAGATGTGTATTATTATGTTTTAGTAGTACCCACCCAGCACGTTTAAATGAGATTTTAGTGGTAGATAAACCGAAAAAACCTTTGGAAACCTTACTGCTCTCGACAGATCTGAAAATTAATTGAAAGATTAAAAAATTCGAGGGTAAGGTTGGAAGATTAGAGATTTATGAAGCAAGTATGAAGATTAGAGATTCATGAAGCGGCAATTGCTTACAACATACAGAATGTTTATCAACTGTTGTAAACTAAGTTATGTTTATACAGAATGTGCTGAGTCATTAATGAAAACTATTTTGTACGTACCAGTACATTGAGTAACATATTAGTAGAGTTACCTTTTCGCTATAAAGAAAAATCCTTGTAGAAGTTACCGAAGAAAACACTTTATTTTTTTTTTTTTTTTAGCATGATCAGACTTATCTTTCGATACCGGTATACAGAAAATCCTCGTAAAAAGACCAAAGATTACATATTTTTTTAAAGTTATGTAATGTAACCTTCGGTTACTTTAGGAAGACTTCCTGTCTACCGGTATCAAAACATAAGTCTAATTTAGATATTTAGTAACTGCAACGAATTTTCCACTCGTTTATTTATTTATTATTAAGTTTCAGATACAGCTTGAGTTGCCATTTTAGACAGAAACAAAATAACAATGCAACAAACTAAATAACATGAAATTAAATTTTAAACAACACATAACACAGCAATTGATATAAAAAACATAACGATTATACTACACAAGAGGAATAACTCACATATTTGTATTTAGCGTTCGATGGAAAGTGTTTTCAGATCCGAAAATATCAATATTTGAATCAAGGTTATTGTACATAATTACTAGTCTATGGAATAAGGAGCGCTGCAGTATACTTAGCCTAGGCGTGGTACAGTGAAGGAGGTTATTATTTCTGGTTATTCGCAACGGAACACGGAAGTAAAATTTAGATATCAACTCTCCAGTTCTAAGATTACCGTTAAGTATGTTGTATAAGTACATCAAATCTGCCAGCTTGCGACGAGAAGAGGGTACGTGGAGACCAAGAACGGATAATAACTCTGGTTTGCTTAAGCTACGTACTGATGGTATTCTTCTTTTGACTATAGCAAGAAAAAAGTTCAGAACAGAATCAATATGAGATAGATTAGAAATACAAATTGGGGAGCAATATTCAATTTTAGGGGAGATGAAGGTTTTGTAGAACATACTCAATGAATGAAGGTCCTTAATTTCTGTAAATCTATAGAGAAGACCAAGTAAGCGCATAGAACTGTTAGTTACAGAAGTCACGTGATCAGCAAATAGAAGTTTTTCGTCAAATACCACTCCAAGGTACTTTTGAGAAGAAACTTTAGCAATAGGATTACCATCAATGATATAGGCAGATGGGATTTGATTCCTCTTTAATGAAATAGTAAGAAAAGAAGATTTTGAGGAATTTATTTTTAAGTTCCACGCATCACACCAGTCCAAGAGGTCAGAGATGGAATTATTCCTAACAATGCGATAACTCAGCATATTTCGATTGTAATTCTTTCGTGAATAGCATTGTTAATTATTTCTACGGTAGCATTTTTATCTACTGATATGATTACTATTTCCTTACTCCTAATATTATGTGTGTCTCTACGATGAAACGAAATCATAAAGCATAGATTACGCTGTGGCAGCAGACTGACTTAAACTTCAGTTAAGCTGTTGTGTCTTGAACTAGGTTCAGTAGAAGAAGAAGAACAAAAACCGTTTTCTAGTTTGTACCAAATATATGTCGACCGTTGTTGCTGCGTTATGGGTAATGTGGTATTTTCGTCAATATAACAAGTATAGTAATGTCCGAACTCATTGGTGTTCCGGAAAATACAGGAGTATTTATTAACAGCACATACTGGTAAGGATTATTGTTCAATTCTAAGCATGAGCATGATATTGGTGGAGGAACATCGTGTTTGGAGTTAGATGGATTGGTATACTGCTAGAATGGGTAAATGTGCTTATGACGTTCTGCAAATAAATGTTAATGTTGGTACTGCATGTTCACCTTGTACAATGGTATTCTGGATTCGTCATGGAGGTCAGCTCTGAGAATGAACCCAAGTTCTAGAGATTGTACTGGGATTCTGATTTCGTCATATGTAAACTATTTAATTCAATATGTCTTATACATTTGTTCGCGACTGTACGTGTTTAATACGACTGCTATAACATATTGAATCTTGAGTTGTCCAAAAAGATAATTACAAATCTTTATTAAAAATTTGTCTTGTTAATAAAGAAAGTTTTCTACCTAACCTAACGTACTACAAACTGTTTGGTTAGTGTGTTTTCATTGAGTTATTTTAAGTTCTGTTGGGAAATTATTATTTCATTCTAAATAAAATAATTTATATATCTATTTTGATACAATAGATCATATGAAGAAAACAACTGGAAGAATACGATGCTGTTGGAATTTGAGTTTATTTATAACTTTAAGGCAACTACGCGAACTATTGCACTGGGGAGCCACACAGGTTCCAGTCTTGCTGCTGGTTATCTTGACTGAAGATCTCCAACATTTTCCTCTGCTTCTTTTCAGTTTTATTTCCAGCAACATCCGCTCACTTCGATTATCCACATTGCAGTAACAAGGCTATGACGTAATGTTTTCGTCATCATTCAGTTCCGCTTCATCAATCATCTTTACTTTCATTCTTCTTCGTTGATTTCTCCTGCACAGTGAAGTTGTGGTAAGTGAATTATGATAAGGATAAAACTTTATTTTATGAAAGTGGCCAGTCAGTTTTGTCCGTGTTCATGTTCAGGACATCAAGCCATTGGCTAATGTATGACGGAAGTCGCGTTTCGGTAGAAAATTTTAAGTTACACCGTGATCTAATTGGTAGGACATCGAGACCCGTGTTAGAATCCTTTCTCATCTGTAGCAACATTTGAGCTGACTTAATGGTCCAATTTTAATTACGAAAAATCAGTACCAGAACTTGTGGAAGCATATATATATATATTTTTTAAAGCTGCCGCCAGTAGTACATGCAAGTTCGTTGCACATTTTCCAAGTGTTAAAAATTTGCTGCAAATTTTTATATTTACCACGAAATTTTGCTGCAATTTTTCTTATACAATTTTTTATTGTTATCTAGGTGGTCATTACGAATTATTTAAACAACTTAAAATTTATATTCAAATCCTTTTTCAAAAAATTAGTTACAGTGAGATTTTTATTTGTTTCAAAAAATTTTGGTTACTGAAAGAAATATACAAATTATGAAGCGGTTGTGGATCAGTTGATTGGCTTTGCAACCGGAAGGGCCTGGATAGATTTCAGCGCCCGCCCATCTTTACTGAGGTTTTCCCAGAGTTTAAAAGTGCAGAAATTTTGAAACAACGTTTATCTAATCTAATATCTAATATAACGGTACAAATTAAGAATAAAACAACGAAAATCTATATAAACAAGACTAACCATAAGTTAGTGTTAGTGTGATGTTGCTGGAACTCCAGCAATACGGAGTGCATTGCCGGAATACCGGTGAGAGACACTCATATACAGTGTGAAAGTGCGCGTGAGTGGTGGAGGGAACCGGAATGAGTGTTGTTATTATTACTTAGTGGAAATAAATATAAGTCGATAAACTGACTGAAGGCTGCGGAAACCGCAACCAACGGTTGAATGATATATTCTACCCATGAGTGAATGAGTGATGGATGAGTGTGGTATAGTGACTAACGAATGAAGAGAAGAGGAAAAAGTGTTGCAGAACCAGTGAGTGATGCAGGACTAACAATGAAGAAGAAGATCAGCTTCTCTTCTTACCTAGAGGAACATAACAAGAAGAGATCGAGCAAGGAGAAGACTGGAAGGCCATCCCTGTGACGGGACAACAACTGTAATCCAGAAAGAAGAACCCAACTCCAAGGAAGCAACAATTAATCTTTCTTAATCTCGTTACAGGGAGATGCTGAAAAGAAGAAGAAGCCCTGCTCAAGCTATGTGTTGTGTTGTCCTGTATTTGCCCTGTGTCGTCTTATCTGTATTGTATGTGTTTTTTCTATAAAATAAAGTATATAATAGTAGGTAGGGATCCCCCATGCAAATGTTCAAACAACTAGGAACATAGACCAGGAGAACATTCTGGACGCCTGGTCAAAAGTCCGTCCCGCAACACCAACTGTCTTGAACAGGTGAAACGCAGGAGATCCTTGGAATGCCGGAACTCCGGCAATCCAACAATCTCTAGGGACAAGCCTGCCCCAAGCTGAGAAGTACTAAGACGTACGTGCTGCACGACCCAGAAAGTGCACGACTTAACTTGTGCAAAGCATGCAAAGAGGCAGGGGTGGTAAGGCGGGCCCCCTAAAAAATAAAAAAAATAAAAAGTTTTCCTCAGTCACACCAGGCATGGTACCTCCAAAAAAAGGCCCTGGCTACTTACTACCTTCTAACATCCTGAGCATTAGATGCCTAAAGGGCATAAATAAAATTCAAAATTAAAAAAATTGTAGCGACCACATTCCATAAGACGTTCCTCGAAGATTAAACATAGTTGCCTCATGGTCTACTATATACAATCAGTCACACAAGTATAAAGGTAAAGAATCAAACTACTGGCCCATTCATAACTCTAGATCGTTACCTGTCCCGATCTTCCCACGACGCTCCATGGTTTCGTAGAAGAGAGATGATTTCTAAATCTCCGACGAAACAAGCGATCATAAGAGCCGTTCTCCACGAGCCTTCACACCTCAAATTAATGTCAGCACCAGCTTTTAGTAAAAGTGCTACCATTTCTGTATCTCCCTTTTCAGCAGCCTTCATTAAAGGTGTCAACCCACTGCTACTGAACACATTAATAACTCTTGGTCTGTAATAAAGGTAAAATATAAATACAGGTTAGAGTCAAATATAGACAAGAATATGTCAAAAACGTATTTTAACTGGAGTAATGAGTCAAACTCATTCTAACCAGGAAACTATCTGAGGGCAATTGAGTTACCGACAAGACCTATCTCATCTGATACTGTTAACTAATTTGATGTTAATAAGACAGATATGAGTAGGAGTCGAATATTTATCTGCTTAAATTATATA